>PVJO010000297.1:73308-265347 GCA_004026905.1 Hystrix cristata | reverse complement strand
TGGTTGTACTAAAGAGCAGGTAAACAGTACGAATGTTGAAGGAAGATTAGTCCATTCATATATCTAATAAAGATCTCAGAGGAGGAAGAAGGATTCTTTTCTTTCTTTTCTTTTTTGGTGCTGGGGATGGAACTCAGGGCCTTGTGCTTGGTAGGCAAGTGCTCTAACCACTGAGCTAAATCTCCAGCCCAGAAGGATTCTTACCTACATGAATTTGAATTTCCAAGTAGTACAGAGAGAATATCTAGAATGTTTTAATTATAAATGGTTTCTGATGTTTGGAATAAATTTCCTGGTGAAATATCATCTTTAAACCATTTAGTCATGTAGTCACTTACTGCTCTATCCAAGCAACAGCTTTGGGCCCCCACACTAGTGAAAGAGTTACACAACTCCATACATGCCTTAAATGCGTGCTGAGGACAAAGGCAGCTAATCTTCCGAGTCCTCCAGGGCTTTTCTTACCTTTAGTGTAATCCTGGATTGTGGGAATTACATTTGTCATGTTAACCAGGAAGAAAATGTACATCTGCAAAATACTCTTATTGGGATTCACTGACTTCAACGTTGTGCAAGTTAATTAAAAATTGGCTATCTGTTTATTACATAACTAAAATGGTTAGGGTGGTGAGTCCTGGAATAGGAAATGTTTTCTTTAGAGTAGCTTCTTCCCAGCACAGGACTAGCTTTTGTTTCTATTACATGGGAGTTGAATAATGTGGTTGTAGCAGTCTAATGTCATAATGCCTGTTGTGAAGGTAGTACATGTCTACTCTCTCCTGCTGATCTTGTATCTTGTCTGTCATTCATTCTTTTGAGGGTAAAGGGACACAGCCATGGTACAGACAAAAACAATGTATCTGTATTCTGTCTTTCTTTCTGATGTGTGCTGTGCTTTTCTTCTCAAGAAGTTACTTTGAGGATCACAGACCTCAGGTTGAACAGAAGCTGCAAGGGCAGTGGAAACTGCTAAGAATGTTTCTGGAAAATGGGAGAGATGCTAAAGAATTATGCTATGGATTTTTAAAAATTTTATTTTAAGGGTACATTTTAGATATACACAATGATAACTAACATTCATTTTAGGGAATTCATACCTGTACATGATATATCTTGTTGCTGCTTTTTTCACTTCCCCCTCCCTCCCTTCAACCTCTCCTTTCTCCTTATTTACAAAAGCTTCGTTTCCATTTTTTCTTTCTATTCTTTTTTTTCCTTGTCCCTCTGTTCCTTCCCCCTCCCCCTTCCCCTTCCCATTCGAAAAATTCCTTCCCTTTCCCAATAGAATACATTTTAGTCCTTATTTACACTTTCAGTTTCTCACAGAAGAAAAACAATGTGGTATTTAAACATGTGTCTGATTTATTTCACTTAAAATAAGGTCTCCAAATGCATTCATTTACTTAGAAATGTCTCAAGCTTATCATTCTTTATGACAGAGTAGTGCTCCATTATACTAAAAAACCACGTCTTCTTTATCCATTCATCAGCTGATGGGCATTTGGGCTGTTTCCAAGATTTAACTATTACAAACTGTGCTGCTACAAACACGGGTGTACATATATCTCTGTGCTATGATGCTTTTTATTCTTTTGGGAAGATGCCAGGAAGGGGAATAGCTGGGACAAATGAAACCTCTAATCCTAGTTTTTTGAGGAATCTCTACACTGATTTCCACAGTGGTTGCACCAGTCTAGATTCCCACCAACAGATACTTCTCAGATGAAGAAGTAGAAACAGCAAATAAGCATATGAAAAAATGTTCAACATCATGAGTCTTTTGAGAGATGCAAATTAAAACCACACTGAGATTCCATCTTGCTCCAGAAAGAATGGCTGTTATCAAGAAATCAGCCGATAACAAATGCTTGACGGGCTGTGGGGAAGAAGGAACCTTTTTCTGTTGGTCGGAATTATGCTGTGGATTCTTGTCATAGAGTTCAATACGGATGGTGATTGGAGAATGAAGTGAGATCAACAAAAGGAAGGGTTAGACAGACAGAAAGGATTTTCAGAGCCATCTTTGAGTTCTTAAGAACATCAGAAAACCACTGGTATGTTATGCATGGGGCTTCAGGTGGTCACAGTAATACACTGATGCACGGTAGAGAATGACCTGAGGGAAAGTACAGGTGAGCAAATAGCCCAGATGAGTAATGACGCTAACTTAAAACAGAGCAGTGGTTGGGCCTTTAAGAAAAGAGGGAAAAAAAAAATCGAAAAATTGTTGCGGTAAGTTAACCCGAATTTGACGTTTTTGTCTTGAGAGGCATCCTTAGATGGAGCCCAAGGCCTCATGTGGTCTAAGTCACCACTTGACTGCTGAGTTACACCCTGGTCCAAAATTTGCTTTGTGGCTGAGTACCAGACTGAAGAATAGCAAAGTGGTAGGAGAAACTCTCAGGTTTCTGACTTAGGTAGCTAGTTTCAGGGCAATGTCTTTCACTGAGGAAGGGAGTATGTAGGGAAAAGCTGTCCAGGCTTAAAATATGGAGAAGTTACCAATATAGCTGTGTCTCGCAGGCGGCTATGCACACAAGTCTGGGGCTCAAAAGAGAAATCTAGCTTAAAGGTTGAGATTTATAATTGTGGACATTGATAACATCTCTGGCAGATTATATGAAGAGCAAGAAGAAAACATGACCTTGGACTAAACCTTGAGGAAATATTCTATATTTAAAAAGCAAGCAGAGGAAGAGCACCTTTAAAAAATCTGAGAGAAAGTGAGGTTAGAATTGTGGGAGTCAGTGAATGGAAGGCAGCGTTTCAAGGAGAGAATGGTCAGCAAGTGGGGAAAATTCTTTAGCAGAACTATCAAAAAAAAAAAAAAAGAATTCACCAGTGAATACTACAATAGTGATTTCACTGCTATGGAGGGAAGAAAGCTGGATTTCAGTGGGTTGAAGAAAGGATGAAATAAGTGGGAACACAGATTAAAATTGATAACTTTTTCAAGAAATTTAGTTGAAGAGGAAATGAGATACAGTCCTAACTGTGCCTGTATACATAGTAGGTGACTATTTTAAAATATGGAATATGCTCAAACATTCATACCTATGAAAGTAACCAGTAGGGAGTGAGGGGTTGAAAATACTAAGGTAATTGAAAAACAATTCAGATCTTTTGATTCTAGGAATACATATCATTTTCTAATATGTGATTAAAATGAAATATTGGGAAATTATGCTATGTAATACAGCAGTATTCTATTTTCATGTAGTTTTCATTGTTGAATATTGTAAAAAGTTTAAGTTAAGCATAAAATTTATTTTGACTTATGTTTTTCATAGTATAAACCTGGTTTGGATTTTATTGTTTACAAGATGTTTGAAATTAGACATTTGGGAGCATACTCATACAGTTGTTACACATTTCATGACAAAAGTCTTTTCAACTTTCTGAGTAATAGCATTGAGTGTTTATATTAAACAGTGAAAGGGTGTACGGCTGGGCAAACGCACCATTCTGTATAAAGTTCGTGGTATAAATTAATATGACATGCTACAGTAATGGGAACAAAATTAGTCTGGATATATTTCTGGCAACTGTAGAGAAATGTGAGATACGTTCTGTGCCACACATGAAGAATTGCCTCAGGATAACAAAGGATATCCTCATTGGCCACGGAAAGGGCTAGGAATATGCTGTACTTGGAAAGATCCTGACTCCCAGGGGGACAGAACAGAAATCTCAGTGACTCTCCAGGTTGAACCAATTCTGAGATTTTGGAACTACCTAGAAAATCAGAACATTAGGGACCACCACTGCAGAATTTCAGAGGTGACAAATTCCAAAGAGATGTGGATTTGCTGAAGAGCGGACCCTGTAGTAAACACAATCAGTTTCTGCACAAAGCAAGTAGAGACCAAAGAGAACTTTCATGAGATTCCAAGAAGGGAAAAAAGAAAGAAAATAGTTGAATGTCTCTTTGATTTTACCCACACTTTCTTTTCTCACCTTCTAAATGGATTTGTGGAGACTATTCTAGAAAATAAAATGAGAAATGCAAATGTTGGTTTGCAGAAAACTAAGAGAAAGTGCTGTAATTTAATTTTGTGAAGTTGAAAGGGAAGGTGAGTTCAGTCCTGAAAGTGCAAACTAGCAGCCCCTGGGCCAAATCTACCCACTACCTGTTTTTGTTAATAAAGTTTTATTAGAGCACAGCCTCATTTATTCATTTATATGTCATTTTTGGTTGTTTTCAAATTACCAGAGCACAGTGGAAGAGTTGTGACATAGAACTTATGGCTTGCGAAGGCGAAAATATTTACTGTTGTGCTCTGCAGAGAAAAAGTTTGCCAGCCCCCTAGTTAAGTGAACAAGTTTAATTTAATTTTTTCTTTCCATAAGCTCATCCCATCTATAACAATATGCTAGAGCAAATACAGAAGATTTAAATTATATACTGTGCATGTATAGCTAAAATCTTGGTTATCTTTCATTCATCCTTCTCTACAATTTGAATGGAAACTGATGGAAGCAATAAGAGAAATGGGAATATGTACAGGTAAAAGGTGACATTTAAATAGCTATGGAAATATCTGTTCATAAAGTCAAGTGTACTTCCAAAAGAAATATTTTAGCATTTTATTTCTTTTTCCAGATAACTCACAATTAGAAGGTTGAAGAATTTAAAACCAAGTGGATTTTTTTCTTTTTTGTTATCTTGTTCTCATAAGTTTTGTTTCATATGGTTTTGTTTTATTTTGTTTTGTGTTTCTGGGGATCCAACTCAGTGCCTTGAATGTGCTCTGCAAGTGCCCTACTCCTGAACCACCCTGTCAGGACAAATGCTAACCCTTTAGAAACAATGAAACGCAAGTTAGAGGAAGAAAATGTGGTATGTATTAAAATTCCATTTGAGTTTTAATCAAAACTCTACAAATAAGAAGTAAAATGTTATTCTTTATGATTTTTCTTTCAAATGAAGGCAATCTCCTTTTCACTATTATTAGACTTTTTTTTCTGTGTCAGGTTACAGTCCAATTCGATAAGTGAAATTTGAATAATTTCTTTTCTATGTGTCTTGGTAATAATCGATATTAAATGCTTCTGAACACATTCTAAGTCAGGTGTGTTGATAGATGCCTATAATCACCAGCTGCTAGGAAGGCTAAGGTAGGAGGATTGCAAGTTCGAGTTCAATCTGAAGAATTTAGTATGACTCCATTTCAAAATAAGGCCCAAGATGTAGTTGGGTGGCACAGCAGCTGCCTAGCAGGTTCAACCCCCAGTACTGCAAAACAAACATTTCTGTCCCTGTAATTCCTCTACTTCAAAATCATATTGAAGATTAGTAATGATATAACTAATTAGTTGCAGAACATACGACATGTATTATTTATAATAGGTAAACACGAAAAAAAATCTCTAGTGACCAATAGCAGGGGACTTCATTAAATAAATTATGGTGTATGCATTAGATGGCATTTTCTCAATTATCAAAATGATATTGCAGGTAAGTATATCTTAACATGGAAAATATTCATGCTACAATCTGAATGAAAGTAAGCAGGACATGTTTATTTTGATCTAAAGTTTATTTAAAGTTTATAAATTTATATCCAAATCCCAGGTTTTAATTCTAAAGCATATGTATTTTTACATGTCAAATAATTTAGAAAGACACACATTAGATTTTAATAGTGATAATTTTAACAGTGGAATTCTAGGTATTTTAAATGTTAAAAAATTTATATATTCTAATTTTTCTTAAATGAATGTCTTGCTTCTTTATGTAACATTATTTTACATTTTATTAAAGATTATTGCCCCAATAATGAAATGTAGAAATAAAATGACAGCATCTTTCCACTTAGTTTTCATTCTTTATTTAAATTTTTAGTGAAATAGTTAGTTTGGAATGTTTCTGAAATGAAAGTGATATTTTTGAATCAGACTTACCTAAATAAAGACCTGAGAAATAAACGTCTCTTGATATTAACAGTCTAGATTGGAAATAAAAAAGGCACTGAACAAAGAAAACTTTGAAGTTCATTTTTGGTCTTACAATTTTTTGACAGTGTCTAAGGATGTGACCCTCAAGTCTCAATCTACTTTGCTCCACCAGACTTTGCTTTTGGAAATCTATCTATTCTGGTAAGAGTAAACAGGGTGGTTAAAAACTTCAATCCCAGAAATCAACAACTAAGTTGAAAGGTGGCCCTTTGTTAACACTTCTAAGGGAAAATGGTTAATCAGTCATTGGGCTCTTTGGCTCACAGAGTTCTCACATTGCACAGTTGCAGTTAAGGGCTTCCCTTTGAAGAGAGGGTGTCTGTATATATGTAACTTTTCAATTATGCATTATATGTTCAGTTATTTATTAGTATAAATAATCAAGATTTAAATTATGATGCACTTGTAACTGATCAACTTATAAAACAACTGGAATTTGCTGTCTAAACAGATGGCATAATTTTAGAGTAATTCTAGTTGAGTTTTGAATGAAAGTGTCAGAATTCGTGTCTTTAGAAAACTTTAAGCATGTGGTACTTGTAAAGGGTTGTGGGAAAGTGATCTTTCGTCTTTACCATTTAAATCTAAAGTTAGTAATTTTTTGTTTTTCTAAAATTACATGAAATGATTTAATTTGGTAATTTTTATTATGGTATATTTTAGTTATTTTGGGAATGTAATTACCTGCAGTGAGTATTTACATTGTTTTAGGAAATGACTTCCTCACAAGGGCTCTTGGTTACAATGAGCTGGCATTTTGAAACTGAGGTGCACTGGAAAGTATTTTTGTGCTACTAATTTTCACAAAGCTTATTTGAATCAGAATAAATTGTCCATAAAGAGAACACAGACTTGAAGGGCTATGATTTTACCTATTCTCAAATATAAAATGGATATATGTTTTTAATTGTCAAAAGTCAAGTCAAACACCTGAGTTGCAAGTTATATTTGAAAAAAAAATTGGGAAGAAGAAATGAGATCCTAAATTTTTACCATGGAAGAAAAATTTAGGCTCCTGACTAAAAAATTCAATCAACATTCAAAATTACTACCAATTTACTTTTTTCAAAAACCTTCCATTATTAACTTTAAATGCTGAGGCAGATATTTATGTGACTAAGCATTTTGCTTGAGGCTTTAATCTTTTGGTGCATAGTGATATGGTACAAATTGTTTTCCTAGATAGGTTGCCAGAATTTTTGTGTTACATTATTAAAATTACCTGCATACCACTGGGAGTAGATTTTAAAATTACATTTCTAACCCGTTTTCCTCTGGAGTCTGGAACTTGGGAGGTAACACGAGACATCATATGTTTTTTTAAATGTAAAAAATTGTATTCTGAAATATTTTTTGACCTTGAACAGCATCTTTTTCATTATTGAAAAGTATTTCTGAAAGATGAAATGACAAGAACAATCTCCTTCTTGTCAGTACTCGAGGTACCACAAAAATGAAAGTTGGTATCTGAAAATGTAGCGTGAGAGCTGTTATTATTCATTTGGGAAGATAGATATGCCAAGTATGTGTGTAAGATTGAAGCCTAAGACAGGAAAGAACCTAAACTCTACCTGGGTCCTGGGTCAAGGATGATTGAGTCAGATGGAGATTTCAGGTTGTACTTTTCTACTTCCTGTCATTGCCCTGGAGACAGACCATTGCCTGTCCTGTCACTTGCAAGGCAGGACAACGAGATCCACCTGAGCCAGGGCAGCCTAGTGGAGCGGGGGAACTAACCAACAATGCTATGGACAGGCTAGTGGGCCTCCAGCTAGGTCCTTATCCTTCCTTCTCACATCTGCCACATTCCACAGGGGAAGGAAGTGCAATTACGGAAGACAATTTTTGAAGCTTTTTGTAAAGATTAAGAACAAGAAAAAGAGTATGACTGGATACTTGGAAAACAGTTGACGAATTAGGAGAATAGTGAGCGCTGTTGGCCTCTTGTATCATTTTTACCAACCCACACACCTATCATTGAGTTTCTCTAATATTGGCTGATGATAGCTTGTGTTATGGCTGTCCTTCCTTTGAATAATTTCCCTTGGTAGGACCTGCCCACCTGGGAAGCACTGAGCTGACTCTTCCCCCTTCATGGCTGCAGAGAAAGCTGGACCTTTGGCTTAAGGTCAGACGAACTCCACGGTTTGTGTTCTCATGTTCTCCCAGGGAATCAGGCTGAAAATAATTTCCATTTGAGACTTCCTTCTTGCTTTGCTTCTCTTTGACTATCCCCTTTCCTCACTGTATTTCTCCCAGAAAAACTCCTCAACAAGTCATACGAAGAACAATATTCATCCCAGTCTCTGTTTCCAGGAGATAAAACTTAGCTAAGGTAGTAAAATCTAAGCATGCACTTGAGCTGTGTAGTCCAAAGTGTAGGCATTAGTCATTAGTTACATTTGTAGTAAAATAAAATAGAAATTCAATGTGTCAGGCAAACCAGTCACACTTTAAGTGCTCAAGAGTCACATGCTGTACGGTACATCATAAAGAACTGTATTAGACAATGTTATACTAAAGACTCAACGTCGTGAGGTATTTCCTTCATTTCTCTTTTTCCTGCTTATACTCTCAAGAGAGGGCTCAGTAACCAGTCATGCTGGAACACCCCTCTAATCCTAGTTACTCGAGAGGCTGAGGCAGGAGGATTGTAAGTTCAAGGCCAGCCTCAAAATAAAATAAAAAGGGTTCAGAATGTATCTCAGTGGTAGAGAATTTGTTTAAACAGGTATAGGCTTGAGTTCAATCCCCAATACTGAAAAGAAAAGAAGGAAGGATGGAAGGAAAGAAGAAAGTAAGACGGAAGGAGAAAAAGGCTCAGCTATTTGGCTCCTTTTTTTTAAGTCTAAATTGGCAAATCTTTTTTGGGGGCAGTGCTGAAGATTGAACTCAGGGCCTTTCGTTTATTAGGCAAACACTCCACCACTTGAACTAAATCCCCAATCCTTGGATTTGGCTCCTTTTGCTGTTTTATACTCCCAGCTAAAATAGTGATACTTCAAGACAATTTTAATGTAGAAGAAAAACAGAGATTTTAACCATTTCGTTATTAAAAAGAAATAATCCATACCGGAAGAAGTAAGATCAACAGACTAATACAAACACAAAAAGGAAATGCACAAAGTAAATGTTCTCAAGAAATAAGGAAAAATGTTGGTGTGTTATGAAGCAAATTAAAAAGAACCATGCAGAAGTATCTGGCTTAAAAATAACAATTGAAATAAAGCATTCGAGAGAAGATGGATAGTTATAGCTAATGAATTAATTAGTTGCAAAGGCATTTAATCTAAGAAACTTTTCCAGAAAGCGTCATTGTAGATAAAAAGGTGAAAAATATAAAAGGAAAGTTAAGTGATAAGGCAGATCAAAGCAGATATCTTAATAGAATTTTGAGAGTCACAGAAGGCTAAACACCAATGGACAGACCTCTGGCTTCTGCTTATAATGTAGCAAGCTGGAAAAAGTATTGCCCCTAATCTAACACCAACACCAAGCTGTTGAAATTATAAATGTTTTTGAGCCTATTTTAAAGCTGAGACAGCAAGGAAACAAAGTAGCCTGAAGTGTAAGGAAAGGCAGGTAGTTCCAGGAAGAGACAGTTATCATTTACCTGGAGCTGAGCATAGGAAAGATGGGACCATTATAGAATCAGGTGTGGATTTGCTTAATAGTTTTTCAGCAAATTGTTGAGAGCCAAGTGTGAACAAACAAGAAAGTACAGAAACTCTGCAAATTCTAGACTAGGGGAATTAACAGCAATTCATAGACTCTTTTCTAAGGATCTCACTGGGTGCTCAGATAAGAGACTGAGGACAAGGAAGAAGATGAGAAGAGCAACTTACCTCTGCTGGAAAGGCATGAAATTCTGCCTTGATACTTCTCCCATTAAAAAAAAAATTAATAGCAGAAAAACGTGATGACTCCAAACCAAATATTATAGCTCTGATGAAGAGAATGGAAAAACAGTTCTCTACACTGGTCCAGATTATCGGGGCTGTGCTCTTAGTAGGAAAGGGACAGGTTCATGGAGAAAGCTCCACCCCAAACTTAGAACCTGCTAAAATTCAGCCCTAACCAAGGTAACAGAATCTACTGCTGGTACTTCATTTGTGAGGAGACGGCCCCTAGAAGAATCTTAAGCTGAGAGTAAAATAAGAACATTGAGAAAAAATCCTCAATCTAGTCCCTGCTTTAAGCCCAAGGTAATGCTAGAGAAATATAAAACCATTAGTGTACCGTGGGTAACTGCAGACCAGATCCCATAAATACAGTGGATGAGGACGCAACGTAATGTTTTCCTTAGCCTGCCCTCCTGTTTGCATGGCTCCTGTAGCAACATTCACCATTTTAAAAATCACACTGTATAAATACCTTCATGAAAGAGAACTTCTAGAACTGCTTCAGATCATGGCAAGATTGATGGGGTGTGTGTTTCAAGCAAGAGGGAGTATTTTGAGGTGAACATTGTGTCTTTTACTGCAATCAATTTTAACATTTAAACCCTCACTGTATATTTCGATCACACCTCGTGTAGTAATGATTATAATTGGCTATCTTAATAATACACATATAAAAATGAATAGCAAACGTATTTCTGAATGGAAATTGCCTTCAGAGTTGTGAGAAAAGGCAATAATGCCTGGTATCACTGCTACTATTTGACATGGTAGTGAATATTCTGACCAGTGTAGTGACCATAAATAAATAAATGAATAAATAAATAAATATGTCATAAGTATAAGAAAGGAAGAGAGAACATAAAATATCTAGTAACTCTAACAAAATCAACTACCTGTACAGGAAATCAAAGCTACAATTTTGAAGTTACATATTTTGTATTTGACTGCTGACAGAAAATATACTGCCTTTTGGTTTTTCCTGTAGGAGAACAATCTGAGGATTGGGGTCCTGGTGGCAATAAAGGAAAATCCAGTTTGCCGAGGTCAGGCCTCCTAGCTGTTGTCCCGTTGCCTGACCTGATGGTCTCTGCTGCTCTCAGATGTAAACATTTGGGCAGTGGTCATGAGATGATTCTCATTGATAAATTTTATGTAATCAAAATATTACAATCTTAAGTTTTTTTAATTTATAGTATTTGTACACATAATGAAAATTATGAAATATACATTATTTACTAACTTGTTTAATACATTTATACAATTTATAAATAAATGTATAATTAATAATAAAACAATTATGCATATTTTAAACATTACTCTGTTGGACCTAATATGGTCAACTTGAACCAGAACGCCCAGCTGGACTGAGTTGGTGTGATGCTGGGCGTACGAGACCCACCTGAGGGTTGTTGCTGATGCAACATAAGACAGAGTGGGAGCCGAAGCTAGTTGGCGGGCTGTTTCCCAGGAGAATCTCTGCTGCGGCTGGTTCTTCCAAAAGGAACTCAGCTGTCCTCGTTGAGGAAGGAGCTCGGGGCCTTGCTGTTGTCGAGGATGGCTGCTGTTGCTTCGGAGGAGCTCTGTTTGTCATCTCTGCTGCGAGCATCGTATCCTGGCTCCAGCCATCATGTACAGACACGGACGTACGTGGGACAGTGCTGTGGGCTCCCAGCCCTCAACTGGATCTTTGGGTTTCCAGTGCCTCTAGATGGACATTCGGCACCCTCTGCATTTGGCTTCTGGGTGAATATTGTAATCTATTAATGTCCTCCATTAAATCTGCTCTCTTACGACCTTTGGCTCTGAAAACCTAACTAAGACAATTATTTACTTAATACTTTTTTTAGTAAGTCCTTATTCTAACTTGTTTATTTTACTGGTATTAGTCTGCCCATCGATTTGAGACATGAATTATCATTACAATCTTCAAGCCATTTCCCTTATTATGGATTACAAGACATAAGAATGATGAGAAAAGAGAAGATGTCCAAAACAAAGAAAAAAATAAGAAGATACCCATTTGGATGATCACTTATTTAATATTTGGCACCTTATAACAATCTTACATTTCCCTTATAACAGTCTTACATTTCATTTCCTTTTATATTTTATAAGCAAGCTTGAAACTTAGAAAAGTATAGATATAATTTTGAACTTCTATTACTGTAAAGAGTTATTTAAGTAAAAATAAGAACAAAAATAACAATAGAAAATGAAATTTGGTAGAAAATCATAATACACAAAAATTAGGAAAATATTTGATCATACCCCATTATTGTTTTATTAATTAGTTATTTCAGAGGATCACATTATTTTTGAATAATTGCATCTCTGATTAAGATTCTGTTAATTTATTCTTTTATTTTCACAGGCATAAGGATAAGCCACACATTTTAACCACAAGTATTGTGGTGGGCTTACTGTGACCACTTGGGCCGGAGCACCCAGCTGGACTGAGTTGCTGCGGTCCTGGGAGTAGAGGATCCACCTGAGGATTGCTGCTGACACAACGTAAAGGAGAACAGGAGCAGAAGGTAGGGGCCGGTTGTTTCCCAGGAGAAGCTCGTTGGGGCTGGTTCTCCAGAAGGGAACTTGGCTGTTCTTATCACAGAAGGAGCTTGGGGCCTTGGTGTTTGCTTTGGGGGAGCTCTGGACTTCATCTCTGCTGTGAGCATCATACTCTGGCTCCATTATAGATTTCTTCAGTCTTTTAGTTCAGACACAGACTAACGTGAGGCAGTGCTGTGGGCTCCCAGCCCTTGATTGGTTCTTTCAGGTGTCTAGTGCATAGATAGGTGTTCTGCGCTCTTCCTGCATTTGGCTTGTGTGTTCGCGAATGTTGTAATGTGCAAATGTCCGGTATTAAATCTGCTCTCTTAGACTCTAGCAAAGTGACTAATACGAGTATTATCTCTTTCTGATACAACTTTATACCTTTATTTGTTATATTAATAGAAGTAAATACCTAAACAGTATACTCATCTCTGAGTATCTTAAGAGAACTGGAAAATCTTAGTATAAAATTAAAATTTTAATATTAAACTTTACATGTAGAAAATTTTACATGTGCTGAATAATAGTAGGGCTGACATTTTCTAACTTTTTGCGGGGGAGGTGCTGGGGATCGAACTCAGGGCCTTGCACTTGCTAGGCAAGCGCTCTACCACTTGAGCTAAATCCCCAACTCTCATTTTATAACTTTTAAACTACAAACTCACTGTATATAGCTTCTTTGCACAGAGAATCAAATCACAATATTGGTCTTTGCAAGTATCATCTTTTTTTAAAAAGGTACTACTAATAATCTGGAAAGGCGGTAAAGTGAAGATTTTGAATAAAGAAAATTTATGATATTATTGATTTAATGAGGAGCACTGACTCATTAAAAATATGCCAAAAATGTAGGGTTTTATCAGTCATGACCTTTTGACTAAGTGTGAAAATGGATTCGATTCATTATGTTGTTTTTTTACTGAAGAAAACAAACCAAATTCTGATATGTCATACTGAAACAACACCTTTCTTCTTTTTTCTTTTATTTTTGACCATATTTTATAAATATGAGATCTAGATATATATTTTCAAATCTCTTTTCGTCAAAATTTACTCACTTTACATATTGCAGATATTGGTCCTTTATATGATATTGTTTTCTGTCTTCTCTTTTCCATCCTTTTCTTTTCTTTTTACGATAAACAGTATGCTCTTGGCATAGTGTGTAGGTTAGATATTATCTACTCTTAGGAGGTTTATCTTATTTGGAGGAGAGATATCATATTGATGAATGTATGTTCTATTCATATAATATGTTTGGTACCTCACCTTATGATTTAAGTTTATTGGGAGAACAAGATATCTTAAATAACATGGTCAGTGAAGCCTCACCAAACAGGAGGTGACTTTCTTTTTACTTTGGTGGTACTAGGGATTGAACCCAGGACCTTGTGCACACTAGGCAAATGTTCTACTACGTCCCCAGTGGGAGAAAAAATATCTTAATGACTAGTACATTTTAAAATTTATGACTCACCCATGTGTGGTGGTGAACACCTGTAATCCCACCTACTGGGGAGGCTGAGGCTGAAGGGTAGTAAGTTCAAGGCCTACCCAGGAAATCTAGTGAGACAATGTCTTAAAATTTAAAAAAAAAATAAAAAAGAGGTGGAAGTATGGCTCAGTGGTAGAGCCCTTGTCTAGCATGTGCAAGGCTCTAGGTTCGATCCCCCAAACCATCGCAAAATAAAATAAAATAAAAATAATTTACTATTCAATTCTTCTTGAATTCCAAACCCACATTTCTCTATATCAACTTAATTCCACTATTGCATGTTTCACACTCAGTGCACAGTTATGTTTATTTTCTTTCTTTTCTGTTAATTCTTTATGTTCATTTTTTCAGTTTAGTCATCAAGATGCTCAGGTTTAAAAAGTTGGCATTATTTCAGTACTGTGTGCTGTGTGGTACAGAACAAGCTTTGTTGTGGGATATGAAGGAGTAGAATCCTTCGAATGCAACCTTCTAAATGTGTTCCCTAGCTTATCTTTCAAATCTTTGAAGTCAAAATAATAACAGTTATCTTCCAAATTTGTCGGGAGACCTGTGAGTTTATGTGCGCACAGTACTTCATAGATAACAGTAATTTTCAAAGTTATTTTTCAACTTTCACTTAGCAACATGTTCTTGGTACTTTCTTATCATCCCTCAAGTTATTTTACTTCTCTCCCCTTCTTCCTGCCACATCCTTGATTATATTTTCTCAGCTAGATTATTTCATTAACCACTTTCTGTGCCTTGTAGACTGCAAAGTACAGCACATCTCATATGATTAATTCGTCCTCTACATTGTGGGGAGAATGATAAAAATAGAGTAGAATTCTGATTTTTTTTGTCACCACAGCTCTTTAAAAAGTTTTCAGCTGTTTACAAAAATAAAAGATAATACCAGTGTCAGCTGGCATGCTAGAAAATAGTATCTTATGTTATTAACAGAAATGAAAATTGACATTTCCACAAAGCAATTTTCCGTGTGTACCAAGAACCTTTCCATGATACTTCTTGACCCAGCAGTGCCATTTACATGTACTTATTCTGAACTAAAAGATGACAATGTACTCTCAGTTTTTCATTTTCATTTAAGAGAAAACTTCTAAACATGTCCTCACAAACTGATCAGTATGTTAGCAGAAATGTAAGAATAGGAAAAACTAAAAATAATAAACTACTTTTGTTAGTGCCAAGAGTAGAAAATGACAAGCACATACCATGAAAATCAAAGACATGTCTTCCAAATCAAGGGAAAATTTAATCAACCAGAAGCAACCAAGACTGATAGAACAATTCATTGTTGTGAAAAATAAGCGGAGAAAATTCTGGTAAGAGTTGTGGGGGGCAATGGTTGGTCCCAGGAGAGTTGAGGATAAACTCATTCCCTGCTTACTACTAGGACCAGGAACACTGCAAGCCATCAGAAGGAAGGCTGCGGGCCTCATGGCTCTTTGCTGATAAAATTCAAAGTAGGTTTAACTTTCTTCTTTCTCTTTTTTCTCATTTTCAAATTTCCATTAACAAATAGGAGTTAATTCAGCAGACATTACAAAACCAATACAAATCGTTTGGTGGCTCTTCAATATGTTTAATAAAATGGGCAGGCTGTTAGTCTCTTCTTGTTTCCATTACAGCTGTGCTGAGACATTTAGTCTTTCAAATTATGATGTTCTTTCTCCTTTCCACAGCTTTGCAACTGCTGTCCCCTACAATTTAGGAAATTCCTTGTAATTATTCATCTCAAAATTTACTTTCTTTATGACACCTCTAGATATGATTACATATTTCCACTTTCTGATGCCCTACATGCTGTCAACATTTAAGTTGTGATTTCACTCTTTTGTATTGTCTGTGTACAGTTCTCTCATAAAACGAGAGTTGGAGGACTGTGGAGATTGTGTCATTTTAAACTTCATGTGTAATTTAATGTTTGCTGAATCAATACACAAGAAATGGAGAATTACTCTTCAGTTTCTTCATTAGATTTAGTGGAGAAAATTTTTTCAATGTTATTTGGAGGATGTCTTTGCCTAAAGAGGTATTTTTCCTACATTTTTTTCCTTTTTCACCTTTGTCATTACATATTCACTTCAAATGAATGTTGACTTACTTTTCTGGATTCTACATTTATATTCCAGTTATTCTTCCCGGACAGAGATCACATTTCTTCACGCAAGTGATATATTGTATGCACATGAATTCACTGACATTTTTTCACAGTGCAATGACTACATTTTCATCCCACCAAAAATAAGTCATTAGAGTTACTAAGTGTGCTATTTGCCTCATGTGGATATAAAAGACTTTATAATGCATTATGCAAAGGTGGTGCACTTATAAATACGTGAGAAAACAGACTGATCACTTCAATTTTTCTTTGTGATTACATACCTAGAAACCTGAGACAGCCTTTTGATTTTAGTCAGCTAAATTATAGAAATTATAAATACTCTTGCAAGCACAGTTCTTTGTTAAAAAAGAGTTTATGCTGATGTTTAGTGAAATTTAAGCTTAGTTAGCCTAAGTTATGACACCTTTTTTTCCATAAATATAACTAAATTAAATCTTTGGAGGAAAAAAGGAAGCAAATGAATGTTTAATTATAAGTGGGAAGTTAATGCCATAAATGAATACTGTTGTCTTTACTATAATTGTTTTCCTTTTAAAAAAATATTAAATTGGTCCTTTCCATAGTTTGCAACAGGTCATTTTCTCCCATTTCTTATAACACCTGTATCAAGTGGTAAATCCTGACAACACATTTCTGGGTTCGTTTTTTCCAGGTAAATGTAATATTACTCATAAATTATGCTTAACCTGGAGTCCAATATAACATTGCCTTGAAATAACAATATACAGCAAAACTTTTTCTTAAGGTATGCAACATTGTGCTAGGAAGCCAGCCGATCTCTGAAAAAACGGAAAGGGAGAGGAGGGAGAGGAAGAGGAGGAAGTGGAAAAGGAGGGGCGAAGAAGGGGCCATTGACTAGAAGTCAAATACCCTTCTGCTGAAATATAATCCTGCATTTGGAGTGAATTTTATCAAAACCTGCTTTTTAAAAATTTGATTCACGGAATAATTGCAATGATCATATGCTATGGATTACAATATAAATAACACAAATTACATTTCTAGTTTTGAAAATTTCAGGTTTGGCAGTTTTCCTGAGCAGGAAAAAAGGAGTGTCAAAATTTCTACAGAATGGTTGTTTCAAAAACATGATCCACGTATGCACAGAGTTAATGAATGTGCTACTGAGAATGCTTCAGAAATAAGATTTTTGTTCATTTCTCTCTTTTGTTATGTGAAACTCGGCACTGGGACTGCTAAAGGAAAATTAAACAATACTGCGTGTCCGGTCTGTCTCTCTGTTGGGTCTAACATCTGCAGATATAAATTCAGCAAAAAACTATACATTTCCCTTGATTAAATGATGCTAAATAAACATTCTTCCTACTTCTTTGAAAGGTTGAAAATAGCTTGCTAAATTATGTATACAGCCTGTAATATACATAAAACAAACCTGGCTAATGTGATTGATTTATTGACTATTCTTTCCCATATGTTTCCTTAAGCATTGATTTAAATAACCCAGCACGCTGTGGGTGTGTCACAGTCTGATTCCATGACTCATGTGTTGGCGGCGGGCATGTAACTAGAGCTACTGTATCTGGAGGTAAATGAATAGCTAGATGCTTTCTTGACAGGCCAAGATTGCTGTTGGCTTTTTAGAATTTCAAAGCTAAAAATATTGGCAAGGATTGGATTGCTATTTTGGTTGGATCTTTAAATACTTCTGTGAGATTTTTCATTAAAATGGAACAAAAACCTATTCTTTAAAATCAAGATATGCAGGGTTGGGGATTTAGCTCAGTGGTAGAGTACTTGCGTAGTAAGTGCAAGGTCCTGAGTTCAATTTTCAGTACACGCCCCCGCGTGCCCCACAAAATCACGATGTGATGTATTAGGAGGTTTGTTTTGCTCTCCAAGTCCATTCTTTTAATTAAAAAAAATATGATTCATCTCTGGAGTTCCTGCATTACAAGTTGTTCCAGAAAAATAAAAGTATATTTAAAATTATTTGCCAGAAGAAGGCTATCCCAGTACTAGGATATAATCAAACCTAAAATGACTGAATTAAATGTGAAGCTGACTAGGAAAATCAATTTAATAATCGATGATTTAGGATAATTTCTTTAGAGAGGTTTGGCAAAATCCCAAAATAAAATCAATAAATTACTAATTGTGAGGAACACCATGTACTAAAAAACTACCATAAAACTAATGACTTTCTAATCTGGTTGGCCAAGTTTAGAAGTTTGTCTGCTAGTTACAAATTGTGTGACTTAGGCAATTTCTTTGTCTTCTATGATCTCAATTTCTTATTCACAAATAGGTAAAGAACAAATCAAGCCTACAGGATTTTTGAAGACAAAAAATAGTCTAATTTTCTTAGTACTGCGCTTGTCATAGGTATATGCTCAATTTATTTGTTATCGGTCTATTTTTAAACTGATAAAATAACTTGATGAAGTTTCACCCATTAATATTCGATTAATCAATAAAAACAGGTATTTTATCAAATACAAACTTCAATAATGAAAACCATGCTGTGACTCAAATGTGTTAAGTTTGTATCACCTATCAGGAAGCACACGGCGCCACTTTGTTTAGTTATTGGTGATGTTGGCTAGAATCACTTGGCTAAGACAGTTCTTCTAGGTTCTCCATTGTAAAGTTTTTATTTTCTCTTTAGTAATTTGTAAGGAATTTGTGGAGAGGTACTTTGAGTCTGTAAATAGCCTTTATTCCTCAAACTTTCACCTACTGTTTAAGCGTTGATTGATAATTTTTGCTTAAATCAACTTTTTGTAAAAGCTGCAAAATGGTGGTTTTCTGACACTCATTGTTTCCACATCTATTAGTTGATATGCTATTAAAATAACATCACCCCTCCATTTATCTTGTTTCCATTCATTTCTTTTTAGGTTTGTATGGATTCGTGAATCCTTATTGTACTCAATGGTTAATAATAATTATTACCAGGACCTGAGCTTTCTCTTTCTGGGGTGATTTTAGCTTAATCCTCCCTTGTTTTCTTTGTGCATTTTTAACCAAAACTCCTTTGTTTTCTATGAACGGTTGCTGAGGGACTGAGGAGACTGGTTCTTGTGTCTGGTGCATATATTTTTTTTATAGGTAGCTTGAACTTGCAATATTTTCTTCTTGTATTTGTGACAAAGGTGAGAGTTTGGTGTGGTCTTGGTTTTTCTTTCTTTCTGGTTTTTGGTTTGTTTTTTGCTTTTTCTTTTGTTGTTTGGAACCTGTTTTTATAGATTTGGATTTAAGCAGCTGTCATCATCACAAATGTTCCGGACTTGGAGACAAAGACTTAATAGTTGGTATTAAAGTTCCTTTAATAGAGAAGAGAGGAGGAAGCAACAGAAATGGCTGAGTGACATGACAGATACCCTTGGAAGAAATGGATACTCAGACATTACAGACACTAAGAAGGCAGGCTGAAGAAATTCAAAGAATGTCTAATATTAATTTCAAATTTATACATGCCACATAAATATACTATCATTTTAAATAATGGGTTAAACCTATTTATATATTTATATTATATATATAAATACTACAGGCGAGTGGTTCGTAGGAGGGTTGGGAGAAAAGATGTTGGTTCTCATGTCTTTGTCATAGAGCAAAGTGTAGAGAAATAATTCTAGGGCATCAAATGTCAGTGACATGAATAGCCTGGTGGGGGCAAATAGACCTAGAATGCCCATAAAGTTATTATCCCTGGGGATTTTCAGAACTCCGGGTAAGGACACTAGATTTTCCACACAACATGGGAGAGAGTTCTTGCATTTGGGTTTAGAATGAGCAGACACGAATCCCTTGGAGTTGTTCTGTGATTGAGAGAGCGTCGCAGAAGCACACATAGGCAGTCCGCTGGGTGGGGTATCAAGGTCAGCGGGGTGAATCACATAGACTAACACAGGCAGGTGCTCACCAGGAGACGGCTGTACAAGGCAGATACCTGGATCAACTACATTGTGGAACTGGGTGGAGACCAAGAACAGGAAATTGTATCAAAAGTCACTAAGTCCTGCATGTGGTATGAGTAAGTCCAACTTATCTTCAAAAATGGATGTCAATACTATATAAAATTATAAGAGTTCACAGCAGTAGTATTTTAGGTTGGATTTGTAGGCATAGTTTTGATCTTATGGTTTATCAAAAAGGTGTATCCCCCTCTAGGGACAGGCAGGCTGATGGATAGAAATTCAATGGGGCAGAAGACATGCAGAAATACATGTAGGTCAGATCTGACCTGCTATGCTTAGTGTCATGTCGATTCTGTTATGAAGCCCTCACTGATGATTCTTCTCAGGATAAGAAAGATGGGGATGGGCAAGCTGGCATCTGACCCAAGAGGTTTTCATATTTAGCCCCATCTACCACATGGGGCGTAACTTAGGATAGTCAAGCTTCCAGAACAAAAGTGTGGATAGTTGGTTCCACTTCCACCTTCTGTGTATTGGTTCCCTTTTCCTCGGCTGGGTAGGAAAAGTGCATAGTTCATTTGAACCATGCAGATAGGCTAGAGAAATTTAGAATAACATCCATCCAAATTGGTCTAGAAACTATCCTGTGATGGATTAAACAATGTTTGTAAAGAAACATGTCCTCCAAGTGCCATGACTTAAAAACCATCATTTGTTCCTTAGAATCAGCCAAGTCCCTGAATGGCTTCTGCAGTGTTAGGACAAGTTTATAACAGCCGTTTTGAGAGCTGCTATAAACCATCTCTCTCAAGTGTCAGTGATTCCATTCTTTACACCTACAATACTGGAGCTTAGTTTTTAGAAATAATATTGTTTGAATTCCTGTCTTCCAATGGTAACCTTGATCAAATTTTGATAGTTTTCTTATCTGTAAAATCAGGTGGATAAGATCCCAAAGATAACTTCTGCTTCCAGTTAGGGATTATGAGTCCTTTCATGGAATCAGATTAAAAAAAAAAATCAACAAAAAGAATACGGAGCATACTTATAATGTTTGGGGGTGTCAAGTAGAAAAAATTACATGTGAGGTTTATCATTTGCCAGATTTGCAACCTCAGACAACTCACTCAACCTCTCTAAATCTTAGTTTATTTGTATGTAAAATAACAAGGAGAAAGGTGATAATACCTTCTTAAGATGCTGATGAGAAGACTGAAGGAGGCAAAGCCTGGAAAAGACCTACTCCACACTGAGCACATCAATCAAAATTGTCTTTAAAGGATAAATTTCTTTCTCTCTTCAAATATGCTATCATGGTTCAAATTGCAGCTCCGATTAACAGGCTTACACATCAAGTAGGTGTTGGTGGCTCATCCACCTGTTTTATTTTCAGAAACCTCATCAAAAGTTAACTTAGCCCAAAAGTTCTAGTCACCTGTCTGTTGATGGTCCTGGTATGGCTACCTCACTGTGTCATTAGGCACATTTTGTTTCTGCCAGTTAAACACCTACTCACTGACCTCTGCCATTCCGAGGTTCTTTCATCCCTATTGAAATAACAGCTCTAATTTCAATTCAGGATCTTCTGTCAGCATCTCTGGCCTTTGTAAAGTAGCCACAGACATTGCTTTCTTTCAAAGATGCGAATGTTCACCAATGTTTTCCTCAAGCCCTTTGGTGAAAGGACTGTCTTCTGATCTTCCTTGGAAAAAATAGTTCTGGGGTGTGTGCGTGGTCACACATCAAGAAGTCTCCCCAGCACTTTTTTCTCACCAAGTCCTTGACAGTGCTCTTCTATCAAAGACTTTTTAGTGATACGACTTGGTCTAATGTGTGCTTTATTTTGCCAGCCAAATCAACCATTAGAATCACTCCCAGTTGCTAGGATTAGCACATTAAATCCAGAATCTCTGCTTAGTGTACTCATATTGAAATATTTACATGTACTTCTAACGTCTTCCTTCTTTTGCCAATATTCTCAGAATCAGCTTCACCTACTTCCAAGATTTATACATATATACTTGTAGATTAGAAAATCCTTTTTTTGGGGGGTGTTACAATCCTTCCTATTCCTGGTTTAGTTCTGGAATTCATATTCTTGAATATGCATTTATATATTCTACTCATATTTATGAAGTGAGAAAAATAACCAGTAGAAGGAGTATGGAAGGAATATATGTGTGAAATTTTAGATGAGGTGGCCAGGAAAGGCCAAACTGAGACAATATGAGAAGGAAATAATAGGGCATTAAATCAGAAAAGTAATGAAGTCAGATCATTTAGTGCCCTGTGGGTTTGGAGTGGAGAAAAAAAAAATGAGATGTGCTGAGTGAACCAAGCGCAGAAGTGTATGAACCGCTACGGAATTATATTAATTCAGCAAAGATATTATGATGCCCTGGACCAGTGTGGTAGCAGTAAAGATGGTTAGAAGCGTCTTATTATGGATATATATCCATATCTATCTATCTATCTATATCTATATATCATGTGTGAATCCTTGTTAGCTCTGTCTCTTCAGAGCTCTATCTCTTGCCCCAAATTCTGACTGAGCAACTGGAAAAATTCATGAATTAATTGAGTAGAGGGAGACCATAAGAGGAACGATTTGGAAGGAATTATCAGTAAGTGAGACTGTGATATATTATATTGGCAGCGTCTGGTGAATGCTTTAAAGGAAATGTCAGGCAGAACCGTAGATGTGTGTCTATAAGTTAGGTAAGTCCACTATGTAAATAGTATTCGAATATAGATGATGGATAGGATCATTTATGGAGTGGTGTAGGCAGAAAAGAGAGGAGGACTAAATAGTGTATGTCACACTCCGATAGTTAAGAATTGAGGGGATGAGAAGGAGCCACAGTGATTTCACGGTACCACGAAAGTCAAGAGCAGTCTTTTTTTTTTCTGGTGTTAATTACAGAATAGAATGGGCAGGATGGGTTTAGCCATGAGCACAGACTTTTTCTTGCAAGGTACTTCTTTATATGATGATATAGCATATTAAGTTAAGAAAAGAACATTTTAATAATGCAGAGTTCTAAAGCCTGGTTCCATGAGTAAAGAAAGCTCAGAGGGTGGTCATGGTTTCAGAGTGCATGTAGAGCTTCAAATTTCCTCATATGTGTCATTTCAGTTCTCTAGTGCTCATTGAATTCTGACCATTGTGCTGCATTATGTGCAATTAGAAGATGGTCTGTTCTGATCCCAGGCCTTTTACTATTGTTTGACGTATGAAAATGTATTTCTCTTCTCTGTACATTAGTTTCCTAATACTGTGTGTGAAATAGGGACAACTAATCTTATTAAGGTTCTTCCGAATATTAACTATGATAATGCAAATACAGTACTTTCTAAGCATTAGCCATGGCCATCATTACAAGACTTGGCCAGGCTGACAATTCAACAGATATTTCAGTTCGACAACTCAAAGACAAACTCTTTGGCTACTTCAGCCCTGCAGCTGCCTGACCTAAGCAATCATTTTATTGGTTTTAGAAAGTCCCTAGGTTTCTACATGTGTTTGTCTTGAGCCAAGAATTTAGATTTTTGAACTTTTTAATGAGTTAATGTTTTTGTTTAAATTATGTCTCAATTTTTATGATTTTTTTCATTATAGGAGAAATGTTTATTGTTTAAAAATAAATACAATAGATATAAAAAAGGAAAGTTAAAATAAAATGAAAGCTGTATATCCCATGGTAACAGTAGAATTGTGGCAAATACTTTATTATGGATCTTTGTATACATCTATGAAGCTTGATGAGCTTATCTTTCTCCAAGAAGTCCAGGGGCCAGGGCTTATTATTCAGGTCCTAAAATTTCCTTCTGGTGCAGGAGTAATTATGCCTCGCATTCATTTTCTCCAACAAAATCCTGGGAAAGCAGAGGCCTTCTTTGTACTCGCCAGCTCATGAATATGCCATTCTTTAAAAAAAAAAAAAAAGATGGTGGTTTACTTGGACTTGAGACAGGCAATCTGTGGACTCGTTCATGTCTTCCTCTTTCAGGATCCACATTCTCTTTATTAAAATGTCTACAGGAAGTGTCAGTAGACTAATCCTTCTTACACTCCTATCTTTGTTTTCTTCATATCTTCCTTGCAACCTATGGGCTAGGCAACATGATTCCCCAAAACCTTATCCCAGAAGATACTGCTTTCTAGGAGACCAAAGACAGTGCAGATTTTTCTCCTTAGTGGCTGTTTACTAATGGCTTTTTGTCTTGCCATCTTTTGAAAAGCTTATCACTTTGTGAATGACCCCTTGAAAGTTATTTGAGAGTTATTTGAGTATATCCGTTTGGATGAAATGAATAGTATTTTTCCATAAAAGCTAATGAAAAAAATTTCATCTAATGTGTTTTCACTTAGTAGCAGAGTTTTTATAAATGAATTAAAGTTTTCGGGAAAATTATAAGTCTGTTAATTTAGTTTCACTACTATGTTTCAGGACCTGTTAGAGTCTGTTTCGGAACTGCTAAGAAGACTGCCTCCCTGTCATCTTGAACAGTTAGCTGGTTCTCTGTATTCTCATTTCTTGGAACCCTCTCGCTAATACTAATATCTTTGTTAGTCAAGATTTTATTCATAAGAAGGGAAACCAGGTATTTCCTTTATGTTAAATTAGGATTGTCTAGATTTTCACAAATCTCTTAGTTTGTCCCTGGAATTATAGCCCAAAGTTGCTAGAGTCTACACCTGCCGCAATGTCATTCCTAGTGCTACCAAGTTTGACTTTTACACCATGGAGACTAATCTTTCTTCAGTCATTGTCTCGTTTGGTCCAAATTAAAGAAAAAGAGTGGGACAGGCCAGTTGGCTGTACTTGAGTGTTATGCCCGGGTCCTGACCACTAATATGTGACAAATAGTCTGTCTCTTCCCTCTGGATTCTGTATAAGAGCTAAGGCACTGTATCCTTCCACACTGACCCACAAAAGAATCCTCCTGAAAGAAAAAGGGGGGATTAATGTTGGAAATCCAAAGAAAACAAATAGCCTGTCTCTCTTTTTTAAAATCTTAGAAGCCATGTTAGGCCTAGTGATAAAGAAATAGTCATAAAGAAATTGTCGTAAAGAAGTAGTCATAAAGAAATAAAACTCAGGAGAGATCATTTTTAGTGAAAAAAGAGAAATTAAAAGTAGCAAGGAGAAGGCGGCTTTGTAAGGGACATGTTTTGTGGAGAGACAGTGAGGTGAATTTATTCAGCAGGGACTCAAATGACTATGTGAACAGAGGGTAAAAGACAGCATTTAATGTTTTGTTAGTGTAGTCATGCTATGTGAAGGCCAAGTGACGTAATGATTCGCTGGGTGAAGAGTTTGGAGCATCAGTGTGATTCATATTGACACTGATGATTTTTTTATTAAAGAGCATCTTTAGTGGTATTAAATCAGTGCCATTAGTACAATTTAATTTTTTTTATAAATTTCTTTTGATGTCACAGTTACATAACAGATATAATAATATAGACTTTCTCCTTTTATATTCGTGTATATTTAACTCAGCACGTACATGTGTGCAATGTTTTTCTAAAGAGGAATTACAGTATGCATTGTAGAGAAACACTATTCAGCCTTAGCTTGAATACGTGTGCATATTTGTTGCTTTTCCAAATGCCATTAAGTAATATGTTACAGATATATTTTGGCCCTCTTATTCTTATTATAAAATTTTTTTTTCTGTTTTGGGGGTTCTATTTTGTTTCATTCTTTTACCTTCATATTTGAGAAACTCCCTTTAGGGAGCAGTTTAGTTGCATGGAAAAGAGTTCATGCTGTGAATTCAGACAGCTTCTAGCTTCAAGATTTAGGGAAAATAACTTGGCCTTTAGTTTCATTATGCAGAAAGTGAAAAATAATACTTAAGTCACCAGTTGCATAGCAACCCCACAAATAAATCCTAGCACATCATGAATGTTTGATAAACAGTAGATAGTGCTATTAAATAGTGGATACTGCTGATAGATCATGAAAACTTGGGTATCGTCTGGAGATCTTCTAGAATGTTCATCACTATTTAATATTTATAAGGTGAAAACTTTTAACTCCCGCAACTCAGAATAACCAATTTAAAAAAGGCTGCTGAATATTGAGTGAGAATTATGCAAGCTTAGGATGCAACAATGACAATCATCTATCTAAAACATTTTACAATCAGTTGATGGCCTATATGCAGGCATAGCTGGTTCAGAAGTCCTCTGATTTTTTGTTTTGATTTGTTTTGGATTTACAGCTATAAAATTCATATTGCCAGTAAATAACAACTACAAGCGAATTAGGAAAGTAGTCATGATATACCCAAAGCAACTGCTGAGCAAAAGAAACTAATTTATGTTACATGGAAGATGCTTGTATTAGGATGGTGAGGTATGAGGCTTGGATGGTTAGAGTTTCTTCGATTATATGATTCTGTGTTTCTAGGTATCTAAGATCCAAACAATACAGCAGCAGACATGTTAAGGTTCAACAATAAAGACAAAACCTTGAAGCCAGAAGCCAAGTTCTAATTTCTCTCTGGTGTTTTCCCTAAGGGCCTTTATCAAATACCATATTTGATTCACATCAGAGTCTCCCACTGGGCACAAAACCACTTCTGCTTGGAGGATTAGTTCTCTTTTCCCTCTGCTGGCTGACAAATCCTGCGTGAAAATATCTGAATGGATTTCCCTTTTCTCCTTCACTGATTAATATTCCTACTAAGACTTCATCTACTGGATCCAAATGGGTTCAACTTTTCTAAAATATTTTTTGCCACAATGAAGACACAGCCACAACACTTATTGTCTCTGGCCAAGGTAGAGAAAACTAAGAAAGGCAAATTAATGGGCTCTATTCATTTGTCTCCACCTCTACTGTGGAAGCCTCTGTATAGGTCTCCACTAAACCTCAACTCAATTACTCTTACAGCCTTCTTACTGATATTCTTGTCACTAGTTCTCTGAACTTTCTCTCCACGGAGACATCCTAATTAGTATCCCTTTCACATTCTATATTTCAGCCAACCTGAAGTGATTTTACTTCTTCAAACATCACAATCACTCACAATTCTGGGTCACTGTGTACACGCTACCCTTTTTTCTCTCTTCCTTTACCTAATGTCTACCATCTTTCAATGATAGTTGGGACACCCTCCTAGAAACATAAGGCGTCAGGCCTAGCATTTGCCTCTGCACATGCGTTTATTTCCTGTGTTCTTATAAAATACTTGAAATATGATTTATTTCTTGTTTGTTCAGCACCGTATCCTCTATATAGTACAATGTCCAACGTACAGTATTGCTTATATTTGTCACATAAGTGAAGTAAAACTTTTGATAAGAGTATGAAGAAATATATTGAAGTAGTATTAATTTCCAACCTTTTATTTGAATATGTTTAACTTGTTTATGAAACTTACAAGGAAAAGAAATTCAAAATATGTATATTCCTTTGCAAATGATTTTCTCCTTGTTTTTTCTTAAGTTCACACACAGATATATTTACATTTGAATATGCATTGTATTTTTCAATTAAATGTCGTTTGGCCCAAAAGATATATCACATAGAGGAAAATTTTCTATTACTGTATATACTAGTATGAAGTCAAGTTTAAAATTTAAATAGTTATATGTATTCCACAAATTTTATCAGGTATCTTTATCAGGAATTGAAATTTAAGAGATGAGAATGCATTTTTACAAGCTGATATATTTGTCATTTTAGATAAACTTACTATGGAATCTTTTTGTGACATTCTTACATATGTATATTTCTCCAGTATAAAAAGGTTATACTAACACATTACAATAATAATCTTGCAAATTAAGTTTTCTTCATCATGACTCTCTGCCAACATCTACATGGTACAAAGTATCAGCAACCACTAGATATAGAAACATGGCTGTGGGACATCAGGAACGCTGGGTAACGTTCCTCTGGAAGGAACATGGTAACAGAGTGTGGTCTGCTGTGTAAAGCATTAAATCTAGAAGGTGTGATGTGACTCAGGTCTAACTTTGTTGGATATCAGTAAAAACTGTGCACACAACGCTCTTGCGGGTGGCTAAGCCAGCACGGGGCACCTTTGTCAGGAGACAGTGCAACAAGCAAGCACATCCACAGCGAGTGGATTAGAAGGCAGCTTGGCAGGCTTCGCAGGCTGAAGGCTGAGGGGCTGGAGAAGGGCAGAAGAGCTGAGGTGGCTTTGCATGTGAGGACACAGGGGACTCAGCTTGAGACTTCCAGGAATAACAGAATCACGTCTCAGTCATTATTCCAGCGAATTTGAGAATCAGGACAAATCTACTAGTTGCCAGAATTGTGACCTCACATTTACTCCTGCATTGTAACACGCTGGAAAACACAGGCTGCTATTATTATGTTTTTTGAGGAAGTTTTTACCTGAAGTTATATTTTCATACACTCTTGGCATTGTCTCATTTATTCTTTCAATGTCTGTCCATGTTTAAAATTGGTTAGACATAATTATTTGTATTTCTCAGGTACACAGACTGATATAAAGTCTTTTGTGTTCAGTTATGCAATAACTTTAGCAGATCAAAAATAAAGCCAAGTTTCTCCAACTTCTGATCTATCTCTTAAGCATGACCACAGAGCTTGGTATAGGACTGGGAGAGAGTGGAAGCCATCTGAAACCCTGATTATTTGAGGCTATTTAAATTCCCAACTGGTCATGGAAATACACAAGACCATGAGTTAACAAGACAATTCGGTTCCACTGGTGGCTGGCTCTGCTGCTCATTTATTGTGTAGCCTTTAAGCAAGTCACTTAGTCAGTTTGGTTTTTTATTTCTTCCTTTCCAGATAAAATAGTCATTTGAGCTAAATTTGAGATAGCTGACCTTGAGTCTTGTGGTAGACTGATATGGTCAATTTGAGCAGGAACGCCCAGCTGGATTGAGCTGGTGTCCATGTGGTTTTGGGCATAGAAGATCCACCTGAGGATTGTTGCTGACACAGCATAAAGGAGACCGGGAGCAGAAGATAGGCGTCAGCTGTTTCCCAGGAAAAGCTCTGTTGTGGCTCGTTCTCCCGAAGGGCACTCAGCTGTTCTTGTTGCGGAAGGAACTCAGGGCCTCGCTGCAATCAAGGATGGCTGCTGTTGCTTTGGGGGAGCTCTGGTCTTCATCTCTGCTGTGAGCATCATATCCTGGTTCCAGTAAAGATTTCTTCAGCCATTTGGTTCAGACACAAACATACATGGGACAGAGCTGTGGGCTCCCAGCCCTTGATTGGACCTTTTGGGTCTCCAGTGCATTGATAGACATTCGGCACTCTTCTTGCATTTGGCTTATGGGTGAATATTGTAACTTGTAAATGTCCTGTATTAAATTTGCTTTCTTGCAAACCATTGGAAAGGTAACTAACACAAGTCTACAGAAACCCCACCGTCAACCAATACCATTATTATGAGTGAGTTTCAGGGATTACAAACCCCTTAAACTTCTGCACAACATGTGAAACACATGCCATTCCTTAAGCAGAGGGTTCAAAGATAAGAGCAGATTTTCAAAGGAGTCTGTGATCAAAAATCCCTGACAACAAATGAACAAAATTAGAATATATAATTTCAAAGCCCCTAATTGACTTAAGTATGATTCTAAGTATTTTAGGATTAAATGTGATATGTAATAAGAAAACTCCATGTCCAGTGAAATTTGAAAGTACTGTCACTATAGCATTTCAAAACAAATACCCGGAAGGGCAGTCTTTAGTGTGATAGGAATAAATATGAAAGGACAGTCCATACTATCACCATATCTAAATGCGTTTGGGATTCTGATACTTTTAAATCTCATTTGTTACTATTCCAGGTTATATGCCTCCATTTCCTTCATCATAACTCCTGAGGATTTGTGAATCATTTGTTTTGCAGAGGTGAGGGTACTTAAATTTTTCATAATACATTAACATTTCAAATAACAATGTTACAAGGAGGACAAATCTGTTTGAGATCCTAATATATACAGCTCATATTTTTGTTTGCAAACCCAATTAAATGCATTATGTTGAAATCATGAAATCATTTTAGGAACTGTATATGGCTTGGTAGGAAGGAAAGAAGAAAGGAGGAAACGAGGGAGGAAGGGAGAGAGGAGGGAGAGAGAGGAGAGTTTGGCAGCAAATAAGGGAGTTTCCTAGAAATTTTGAATATTTATATTATTCTCAGTAAGAGCTCGCAAACAGGCACTTGGAACTTTAGGATATCTGGGAAGTTGATAACACTGTACCTATGAGAAAATGCAAGAGAGTTTATTTGCAGGATGCAATGAAATGAATGGTGGTCCACCTCATGGTCAGAGGCAGGATGAATGATTCCCAAATTAGTTTTTTTTCTTTTCCATCTCTGAAAGTCTTACACATACAATTCCAGTACAAATGCAAAGAATACAAGGCCTCTTTTTCCTAGGCATTGCCAGTGTTGAGGATCCTCTCTATGCAAAGACCAAGGCTCTTACTCTAAAGTCACGATATTCTAGACAGCCGCAGCTTTGTCTCCTTTACCTCTGTCCTTATCTTCCATCGCATCGCCATGTCTGACTCATTCACACACTAGATTTCTCCCTTCCATGGAATAATAATAATTATCTTCCTCAGGCATTCTTGGTCTTAGTTTACATAGTAAACCTTACTTCTCTGGGTAATAAAACCCATTTTAGCATCATAGGTATCAATAAATCATAGAGTAATATGGCCTCCACTATTTGGGGACATGCTGACTTACTGTCCAATGTGCGTATCTCCTTTTTTATTACTAGGATTAGTAACATAATTTACTATTGGCTACCATTTTTTTCTTTCATTTTTCTAATTTCTGAGCAAAGTAATTTATCCCCAGCAAAATGACTGCTCTGAATTATATCCTGCATTTCACATTTTTGCTGGAGCCATACCACTTGAAGTTTTTCATTGTTGTTGTTTTACAGGTAATTGTTGTAGTCAATACCCATTGCACTGATTTTCTACGTAAGCCTGAAATTTACCCTTAAAATTTCTACTTCCTTGCAAATACATTTTTCCTGTCTTACTATTACTACTGGATATATATAATTGTAAACTTATAACATTTATTACATGGATTTATGCTAAAATCCATGAATTTGTGCTATTCCACCTCTACTGGTGGATGGCAAACTCATAAGCACACTCTAGACCTCGATATTTTATAATTCTAACAATCCTGGATACAAAATTCTGTAAAGAATGTTTGCCTAATAAAATGTTTCAAACCTAACAGATAATGGTAAAGAAGAGGCAAGGAAGCTTCAGTTTTGTTTCCAGCTTGTATAAACTTGTTAATCAGGGAGAGAAGCCAAGAAAATGGAAAGGTTCGGCAGTTCCTGAAAAGTAATTGTGAGTCTGTATAATGGCTTGCTGAGGAAGCAGGCCGGCTCTTGCACATTTACTTATTTTTCGAACTCAGAACTCTGGGAATGTGCGAAACATCATGTAAGAGAATTGACCTTATGTGATCAGGGAAGGACAAAGCTGTGGGTTCTGCAGGCGGTGAAAAGTCCCTAAAGACCAGCTGCAGAGTGAGACGTTTTCTTGGGCATCATCTCCCGGGAAACAACAGGTTCCCTAAGTCTATTGCTGAATTCTAAGCTGTGAACTGAGACAATGCAGACTGGCCAGGCAAGAACTAAAAGACAGAAGATATATTCCCAGGTTGAGAAGCTTTCGAGTTCCAAATACGAGTAGAAACACCTCCTTCAAAGGATCAAATAGAGAAGAGAGAAGACACAAATCTCCAACATCAGAAATAAAAAAGAAGTCGTCACTTTTAGTCTCTTCAGCCTTGCTGGTTTTTGCTGAGATAGTAGAGTAGCTTTATGAACAAGGTCTAATGGAAAGTACACAGCTGTTGATGCAGAACATAAAATAGAGAGTTTTAGACATGAAGGTGCAAGATGGTTAGACAAGGTAGATACTATAGAGAGATAACCTGAGCAAAAAATCCCTGAGAAATTCTTAATTGAAGAATCAAGACAATAAAGTGAAACTTGTGAGTGAAACTAAGGAATAGCCTTCAGAGAGACTAAAACCAGGAGAGTGCAGTATCCAGGAGTCAAGCCATTAATGAGCAGTTGGCTAGCAATTCAAGAGATAATTTGTAATATAGTGGTGGAGAAGTGGCAGGTAAAAATGAGCTTTTGAAAAACAGGAGCACTATATTCCTTTATTTTTTCTTTTCTTCTCCTCTTCCTCCTCCTTCTCTTCCTCCACTTCCTCCTTCTCCTCCTCTTCCTCCTCTTCTTCCTCCTTCCTTACCACAAATGGAAGGGGAAGTAGACAAGAGAAAATAAGTTAAAACTGTCATATCATAAAAGAAAGACGTCAAGACAGCATATAGCTAATTGTTCAAATCTTTTCAATAAAACTACCTCTGAGTTTGAATGTAGGAGAATGATTAGCAATCCGGAGAATGCAGGACTTATTTGAACTAGTCTCTAGGGAAAAAAATGAGAAAAAGCTCCAGCTAGTTCAAACCTGGTTGCATTTTCCTACCATGCATTTTATGTAGGTATAATCAATAGTACTGTGTATGGGAGTTACCCAAGATTAAGGATTGTCATTGCAAATATGACAAATTGTTAGAGGAACGCATGATTCTAAGTTGCTTTTTGTACATCACTGAAATGGTTTACTATAAAGTCTAGACTGTGATAACAATAATGGGGCCAAGGTACAAAAGCTCGTATGAAGATGGAAGAAAAATCCTGCTGAGCTATAATACACTTCTTCTATAGAGTAAAATGTTCTGGTTTACTTTCTTATGCCACTCTTTAATGCATCTTCTAGATAAGTAATCTCTTCTTTTCTTAACTAAAAACTAATTTTTAAAGTATTCTTTTGCCATTAAAGTATTCAGTCATGATTAAAGCTCTCAGTCCACAGAAGGATTCTTTACTATAAATATGCACACTTTCTCTTAAAGGTTAACTCTGTCTTTTGTTTAACGTCATCAGTGGAAAAGCCTCGTAATCCAGTCACTGTTTATCTCTGTCTTCCCCAAGACTACTTATACATTTGTAGCAATACCTTTTTAAAATGCTCTTCTAATTATCTATTAGGTGGAAGCATATGAAACTGTTTTTGTAGGCCATAAATGATCATATATTCAGTTTAATATTCTTCAATCTGGCACCTTTAATTTTATTTCTCTAACTCTGAAATATTAGACGTAGGTCTAAAGTATGATTGTTGTTGAGTGAAAAATTATAGAATATATGAACCAAATTATTTTAAACATTAAACTTTTATAATGATACAGTGAGCACTACTACTTTTGAAAGAAACTAAAAACACTTACCTCTAATGACTCTGTTCAAAGAGAGTTTGTACATCCTTCCTGTTCCTACCCCTGGAAGCTCTTACCCTTTTATTTCTATCATATTTTTCCTCCTTAGCTGTATTATATGACTTCTATTCAATTTTATTTCTTTCTCACCAACTTCAATTTAAAACCAAATCATCTTGCAAACTTACTGAAAATGTGTCAATATTTCATTATCTCTACAGATGAAAAATTGTATAGCCTTAGAGGCAGACGTTGCTATTATGAGCAGTCCCTGTTGCCCACCTTCGTGGATGGATGAGATCTTTAAGTGAATAGTTATATCTAGAGGGTAATAAAGGAACAGAAGAACCATGGCCAACACAGTTCTGTAATTTCCATCCAGCATGGTAAAAGGAGTGAAAAATATGCCTGTATTGCTTTAGGTTCTGTAGCTGGGCCTAAGAATTAGAATGGATGTACAATGTAAAACAGATTGACCAGATAAAATCATACACATTTTATTTAATGTTGTCATGTATTCTTTCATGGGGGAAGAAAATGAAGACCTGAGGAAATAATTAGAATTGAGAACTGTTTTTTTTTAATCAAAGAACGATAAATGTATGTGGAAGAGGTAAGACAAAGGAAAGGAGTTTTAAAATCGTAGGCATGGAAAATCATGGGAAAGTGATTAGGAATTATATGGGAGAAACTAATGCATTTATTTTACTAGGTCGTTTTGTGCAGCTTCATCTTAGTGTCCATTTCCAGTGATGAAAATATTCTGCCTTCCTGGTACAGGGAGGGAGCCTTTCCCTTGTGAAATGCTATGACATGCATTTAGGTTGAAGTTGGGAGAGCAGAGACCCCTTCCTTTATCTGCTGTTACTTGAGGACCTTCAAGTTCAAAATTAATCAATATGCCAAAATAATGTATTTTGGATGACATGTTCTGAGCCTCTTCACATGGCATGACTGAGTTTTCTTATCAAGGTATCAGAAGACTGAAATCAAACTGTAGGTTGGGTTGAGCTGTTGCCTGGAGAGTATGGAAAAACTCAGGAGTTTACTCTTAGTTTTGAAAGAATTCAGTTTCTTGTGGTCATAGGACTGAGGTCTCTGCTTTCTTGCTGTTCATCAAGGACTATTTAGCTTCAAGAGACTGTTCGCATTCCTTGACATACTGCCCTTACGTCTTCAAGCCAGAAATGCAGCAGTGAATCTTAATCTCTGACTACTTCTTCTGCCTGCAGCCTTCTTTTTTATATATACAAAGCTTAATGGGGATTATGAATCTGCTGAAAGCCCTGTGATACATTCCACAAATCCGCAGTAAGTGATTCAAGTTTATGGTTCTCAAGTGTGCCTCTGCTGACCTGTTATTATATGCATTTGTAGTGTACATGCAGCGATTCCAATGTATTGATGCTGCAGGATAGAAGAATCCTCCAAACCGATATTTTCTTTTTTTAAATTTTATTTTAAACCAAGAACATGTATTGGTACATTTTACATATAATGGTTACATTCATCACATTTATTTTGTACCTGTACATGATGCATCTTGGTTCTCCCCCCTCTTCCCCACCCCTTCCCCTCTGTTCCCTCCCTCCCTATTTACGGCAGGCCAAACCAATATTTTCTAAGGAAATATATGTTTCCTCTAGTTCCTAGATCAACTGTTGAATGAGTAAGATCAAATCCTTTGAAAACTAATGAAGATTTTCTTCTATTTTATTGTATTACATGTTTCTAACACTTAGCACAGTAAGTCCTTGAAACAGTGTAAAATGATTATTGACTTTTTATGTGAACTGTCCCATCTCTTTTGACTTTGTACTTATGAACTTAAACTTTCAGGCATCATTTATGACAACTCTGTGAAGGAGTATTTGGATTTCTTTGTGTTGATTTCTTGCCTACTGATAGCTTGACAATATCCAATTACACTTCTCCATTGCTATTAGCTTCTTTTGATGTGTTTTTTTCCCCAGAGGAACATTTTTTTCATATTGAGTAAAACATTAGTATAAGTTAAACTGGATTTCACCAATAATCTTGTGAATGTTTAGCTAACATATATTATCCCTATGATAAGATACGAGTTGAAAACATCAATTATAAAATTAACAGGCTTTACTATTTTAACAAAATTTCATTACTTGTTTTTGCATAAATTGATAAAAATAAATTGTTTACTTTTCAAAAAGGGATGCTTCTTTTAAATTAGAATACCCATAATCAGATCCTTTTTAGTATTAAATTTGATAAACTGATATTCAGTTGTTTTCTATGTATATAACTCAATCATCTAGATATTGTGCAAATATCTCTAAAACTTGGCAATAAACACTACTTTCCATATCAAATATAGTAGCCAAGTCCTTGGATTAGTATTATTTAGAAGTATCTGTCCTCCTGAGACAACTCTGACTAAAATGAAGTATTTGTGTACTGTGTTCAGCTCATCACAGTAATTCAAGGAATTTGGCATTAGGGAAGTGATTGTAAAACTTCAAAATCATGTACTGAACCTTTTTAGGCAGACATGTTAATGACAGTGTATGTCAAATAAACATTTACTTTATCCCACCTGCCAAATCTATTTTTTTGAACATGAAAGAATATGTAGATTAAATAAATTAAAAATGTTCTTCATCTCATTGTAATCCACTGACTTGTCATTGGAAAAGAGTTTCTTTTCCAGACAAAAGATATTCTTGGTCTGCCTCTCATTTCATTCTTTGGCACCTTATTTATTTCAGATACTTCCTCAATTCCTATTCTTCTCTACCACAACATGGGTCATTTTGTGCTCTACTTTTATAGGGATGTGGGATGTGGTTGAGCATGAATGAGGGAAAGGTAAGTGAAAGTTTCAGAAGTGATCTTATTTTGCAAAATGTGTGAAATGATGAGGTATATTATGCTCAATAGCTCTAAATGTGTGATGTGTTTCAATTTCCAAACAAGAATATTGATTTCATTCCATTGTTTTTCTTAGGAAACAATAACTTATCATTCTCTGGAAAGTCTTGCTTTCATTTTCTTTTAGAGAATCAAGAAACACTTCATTCTGCTTAATTGGGTCAGGAAATTACTGGACAAGTGGAGGTGTCCATTCCTAGCAGGAAGTAGGGTGAGCAGGAGAAGTGGAGCAGAAAAGGAACTCAGATGATTTTACCAGCTTTTCTTCAGGCAGGTGTCCATAATCTGCTTTACTTTTATGCCTGAAATGCAAATTCCTGGGATGTCCAACACACTCATTTCTGACAGAAGTACAAAAACAAAATTGAGGGGTTGGGGATTTAGCTCAGCGGTAGAGTGCCTGCTTAGCCAGCCCAAGGCCCTGTGTTCGATCCCCAGCACCTAAAGCTGTGGATTGCAAGCCAACCACAATTAAAATTTTTATTGCCTTCCAGTTTGATTGCTCTTCTTCCCTCTCCTATCAATCCTTCTTTTAACATGAATAATCAAAAGCTGTCTCTGTTCAATGGGAAAGAAAATCAATATAATAAAGGACAATTGACATAAGTAGCTTTTCTATATAGATGGCTAATGTGTTGACCAGAATGCCCATCTGCTTGCTAACTGCTCTGAACACTATCAGATACTATCAGTATTGTTTCTTGGTGATTCAGCTGACCTTTACCACGAAAAGGAAATGTAGAGACAGACTTTCTCATCCAGCCTTTGCTGCTGCGAGGACTGTTTTCTTTTCTCACACAAGATTAAGGAGTAGGCTTATTTGAGATTCTATGTTCTGGCAAGCCTGCTGCTGAACTTGGCAGGAACATTCAAATATCTTTATTAGAAGCCATGAATCAAGTTCCCACTAAAGAATTCTTAACCTTCCAAATCTGAGTGCTTTCTTTTGTCAACCTTACAGAAAGGTGTGGCTTAAAAATCAAGTTTACTTTGAGATGCAAAGATCCAATAATAATGGTAAATCTTGTTCTCTAAGCATTTGTGGGAAATCTTCATTTAAATCAAAATATGTGAGTATGTGATTTAAACATCTGTCTACCAAATTTCCAGCAGTAATCCAGAGCATTTTACCAACCAGAAGAATTGGCCTGTACAGGAACTATAATGGATTTTGAGAAGTACCAATACTTTCCTTGAGTCCAGTGAAAATACATTGACTTTGGCCTTTTGAATATGCATATTGAGATAGTTATAATAGGACATTTCATTAGTACTTCCGTAGAGCAAAGGTTTAAAAGTTTCTCACAATAACCTGAAATTCCAGAGAACTAGCCTAAGGGAATCTGACATCTCATAATTCTACAAGACTAAACTTGCCATTAGATCCTGGGGCCCAGCTATCAAGAAAAGCTCTGGACAAGGGAGAAATTTTGAAATACTGGTGAGAGAAAGCTTAGCAAGTGTAGAGGGTAGGCTTTCCCGCATCTGAGTCTTGCTTTGATTACATGAGCTGAAGCCTGAAGGCCCCTCTCAAGTGAAAGGTGACGTGCAACAAACAAACCCAGAAACCAGGTTCTTCATCAAAGAGAAAAAGGATAGAATATCAGTGTACAAATGTTAGTAAATGATTAAACCACTATTCTAGGATGATTTTGCTGTGTATAATCAATGGAGGAAAGGTTAGAATAGCGATTCTGGTTCATTTCTAAAGAATCATAAATTGTTCAGACGCATATATGTTTTTAAATATAAATATATATTTTTAGAAGATGTAGGTAATCAAAGCATTTCATACATATATATATATATGCTAGAATTGTGGATATGAATGATTTATGGAACTACTGATTTGTATAAGGTAAAACTATTCTGTTTGTTTATGAAAAAACTGGTGAAAGGAAGGCATTCTATGTACATAGAAATGCCATGATTTTAGCGTTGTGTATGCTTATTTTATAGAGAACAATTCTATGCTAGACCAGGGAAGGAAAGGCACTTGCTATTTCCGCTCCTGTTACTGATTCTGTGATACTTTGGTAATTGACCTGTAGATTTAATGGACTAAACCATGAGCATCTATTATGTCCTTTTTAAGTCTCAGATTTCCCAAGAATGCATTTTTTTAGTTGTGTAAAGCAGCTGGCTAAAAACACAGTGAAATCCTATCATGCTTAATGTTATCTACTTCACTTAGTTGTTCAGCGGCAGATTGCCAGGGTGAAGCCCTGTTATGTTAAGAGGCTGAAATTAGGACATGGAATACCTTAGCTGTAACACTCAACCTGTGTTCTTACAGCCATTGTGTGCTGAAAATATTTTTCATTCATTCAGTGTTATAAGGTAAACCAGACTGAATGGCTGAGAAAGCAGCTCACCACTGTTTCCCCCATTTGCCATCCACTAAAGACATTTTGACGTTGCAGCTTACCCTGTCATTCCTCTGTGTTCACCTTTGCCCCAAATCAGATGGAGCTGATGCAAAGATCTGGGAGTTTTTGATCGCTTTATACTGAAATTCTGGGTATACTGTTTTTGTTGTTTTTTAGATAATTGTTATGCTCTTCTCTTATATAGACTCCCCTTCACAAAAATCCCCATAAATTAAACTTTCCATGAGATGGAGAGACGAGAAAGATGATCTCTTCCTTAGTTTCCTTCATTGAATAATACATACTGGTTTATATTATAAGAGGCTGACAGGTTTGGATTCTGCTTCCAGATGTCCAGATGGTTTAATAAAAAGAAGAATAGATGACATATTTTCTTTTTCTGATCCAGAAAGAGTTTCATGTCAAGTCAACTTGTAAGTTATAAGTTGATGGAAACTGTTACGTAAATAAAAAAAGACTGATAGAATAGAAAAAAGCAAGACAGGTAGAGAAACCCTGCCCAGCAAAAAAGGGCATATAATAAAAATAACTTCTTTTAAACAAAGACTGAAGTGTTTATATAATTTACTACAGTGTAAGTTTATACATAGCTCTAGACTCTGAGGTCATTTTAACTCTAGTAGTTTGCAAACAACTAGTGCCTAAAGTCTTCACTGTAGTATGCTGAGAAAACCATGTTTTAAGTTAAAACTAAATGAAAGAAAAACAAGTATGAATAAACAAGTTGAGATTATGGAGGCTCACCTAGGGGCAGATATACCATTAGGAACAAGCTTGATTTATACTTATACAAACTCCTTAACCCCTACCAATGAAAACTTTTCATTACGACGTGAAGTCCAGTATTTCAAAAGCCTCTTGATTCTACCTTTCAAAAAGTGTAGAGGGATGTAGCTCATAAACTTGTTCTTTTGTTCTATGATAGCATCTTTAGAGAGACAGAAAGAATTCTTAGTTGAGAATTTTTCAGTTTCATCAATAACAAACTAATTTTTGACAGAAAAAAGGGAGAGAAAAATATTAAGGATAGGAATTTTTAATGGCGACTTTAAAGCTTAATATCATACAAAATAAACTATACCACGTACTGTAGTGAAAACTAAAATATTGAAAAGAACTCCATCTAGGGCATGAAACAAATGCTTCTTTGCTTTTATTGATAATCTTTTGCATGTAGTAATTCAAACACTCATTATGTTATTATTGAACGTGTTATGAATGTAATGCATGGAGGTTCTCATGCTCTTTGACTTGTGATGGTCTTGCATTCCAATAAACCAATAAGTTGAAAAGATTGTTAAGTCAAAAATGCATTTAATACACAGTACAATACATTGTGGACTGTCAGTTGTTTACCTTTGTGATCACATAGGAGTTGTAGCTTGCTGCTTGTCATAAAGTATATACCACATAATTACAAGTCCGGGAAAAGCTCACAATTCAAAACTCAAAGTACAATTTCCACAGAATATGTATACTTTCATACTATTGTAAAACAAAACCAAAAATAGAAGTCATACCACAGAAAGTAAGAAATCTTCTATATACATATACACACATGCCATCCATAAAGATGAGGAAACACTTTGACAAATTAAAAAGTTCATGAATGACATACACATGTTACACAGTTTGCATGTATTTATATTAAGGAAGAGCTAGGCTCTTTAAATAATTTTAGCTCTGGGTAAATTTGACAGCCTAATTAAAAATAATTGTACTGAATTTTCCTGATCTTTTTTGGGGTGCGGTGCGGTGGTGGTGGGAACCAAGGCACGGACAAGCACCATCAGGACCTGACAAGCTCACTGCTAGGTGGTTTTTCTGAGCTCAGTCTTGGATCTGCCAGGATAATTGTCAATAGAGCACGTATAAAATACAAATAAAATGTTCCAAGCAAAAATAAGAATAACACAAGATTTCTTGAGTACTTACTAAACTCAGACGCTATTCCAAACATACTAGATAGATGATAGACTCCTTCACTGTAATTTTTTTCTATAATAATTACTATTAGTTTTGTTGTCACAATTTTTATATTTAAAAATTGAGTAAAAATGAGTTAGTTATTTAGAGTACACAGTAATCCAACTACACATTTGCCACCCAGGCCTGGCTTTCTGACAGAGATTTTTACAAGATTTTCCTTCTTGCCTATACAGAGAAAAACATATTAAACATATTGGAAAATGTCATGTAGACAACTGACCAAACTTACTGTCAGACCCAAAGGCAGCAGTTTTTTACTTATGTAATAATTCTGGAGGGAAAAGCAAAGACTGATTTTAAAAGCCAAAATTTTGTCTATCGCAAAGTCCTAGAGCTGATAGCCAGAGAAAAAGCAACCTTAGCTAGGATGACTTTCTGCTGTAATTCGGAGGCCTTGAGACTCAGATGTAGACACTTTATGAATTGGCCGATATATAACCTAGTAGAATGAACTTTGAACGTGTTGGTAAGAAGCTTAGTGTTTAATCTTAGCCGTGTTAATCTGTCAAGTGGCTTTAAGGATGTTATGCAAGAAGGCCCTGGGTTTAATTCCCAGGGCTGGGAATTTTTTAAAAAAGAGTATCATGGGAATATTAGGCAACATATTAACAATAAAAACAATATATTTAAATGTTTTAAAAGAAAAAATATTTAAATTCAAGATAATATTGCTATTACTAGAATGAGAAAATAAAATCCATTCTTATTGTCCTAAATATAGTCTATTCGTGTTGTCCTAAAAATATTTCCTGTGAAGCCTAATTTTCCCAATATCAAAAGATTTTGATCAGTTTCCTTGGACATACATAGGAAAAGCAGTAGGAAAGCAGAAGGAGTTAGGCCCATGCGTCTATCAAGAGCTGCTTCATCTTAGAAAGTAGGAACGTAATAGTAGTACATGTATTTCATTATTCCTACCCACTACCTTCAAATCTGAAGCTTGAAATTGAGCAAGTGATGCAATTTCTACTTTTCTCAATTTAGTTTTCCACTAATATATGGGTAGCTAAAAAGGTAAGAATAATAAAATGGTATGGACTTTTTGATACTGAAGAAGTTGATTTTAAGAAATACAAACACGTTCAATATTTTTTCTCCATAGAATCGAATGGTTTTGTAGTTTCCCCATCCCTGGGAATTTACTACTACACTGAAGGGTAGAAGTCATGCTCGTGAGATTTCTTCAGATTTTTATTTCAACTTCTAAGGCTGTCAATTAGACAATCAAATCTTCTGTCTTTGAGGCAGAAATTTGCAGAGGGAAATGAAAATAAGATCTAGGGTTTGCCTCACACCATTTTCTGAAATTCTTTGTGACAATTATTTCATGTACCTTCTAGAAATCAGATTCAGAGTCTTCAGCTATAAGGATGAAGTATAATGGTCAACTGGCCACGGGACAACAGTAAGAATGGCTTGTATTATGTGCAAGCAAACTTTCTGAATTGTGATTTTTTTTTTGTCATCGTACTTTTGAATATTTTACTGCAGATTCATAAATTGGATTGTTTGTTCTGAGTCTAGGACTCCATGCCCTACTTTAATTCAGAAACTCCAAATTTCTTTTCTGGATCATGTTACTAATAGGTAGAGTAGGAGTGGGGCTGTAGGATTGGGAGTAATGTGGAAAATTAGGACTTTGTAGTTCTTGTGGCCTCATAAACTTCAATATTTTACCAGGCTTAGTCTATTTCTGCCAGAACCTCAGTGGAGAAAGGCAAGTTACTGGCAAATGAGTTGATCTGAAACCTAAACGATATAATTTAAAATATGTCCTGGTTAAATGAAATGAAAGAAAAAGGTCAGAATTACAAAAGTATCATTTGAATTAAATCTACTGGTAAATTGTTTCTGCTGTGGTTCAAATGAAGCTTGGATGGTGCTTCTTTCTTCCTGAAATTTAACCCTAAAGTACACATAAAGAGCAGTGTTTTTCATTTCTGAAAGTTGTATGCAATATTACCTGTTCTTAATATCGTAATTTTACACAACTTATTTCCTAATAGCATATTTAAAAAGGAAAATCCACTTTAATTCCCTCCCTCTGTCTCTGTCCCTGTCTCTGCATTTCTCTGTTAAAAAAGAATTAAAACATATTTTAAGACCTTTATTCTGTAGGGGAAAATATCTTTCCTAAAATGATCTTATAAATGTTTTCTTTTCTTTGAAGGTACAGCATGACTACTTGGAACCCTCCCCAAAATCAAATAATCTTTCATCTGATATGTTAGGAAAAAGGCAGCCAAAGATATAGTAGATAGATAACAGACTGGAAGGAAAAAGAAGGGCCTCATTTTTCTTGGCAAAGCAAGGTTTATTAAATAAGAGCTGAATCAGCATCGGTTGTATCTCGAAGTAAATCTAATACTGCATTGTTGCTTTTTTTGTTTGTTTTTTTCCAGTGCAAAAGGTACGTTTTTACAAAGCAGATTCATTTCTGGCTTGGATAAGAATTCCAGCAGAGAAATCATGCAAATATCTTGTATGGACAAATTATCAAGAAAAATCAATGTGTGGCAGATTAGGGTGGGGTGAAGGGTGGGGACTAGAAGAAGAGGAGCAAGTCATGAGGGTTAAAATATGGCATCTATTCAGGTTGTTTATAGCAAGTCTCTGGCCTGAACTCTCTCTCAGTTCTAGAACATGTTCTCATTCCTTTGCTAGTTGTTGGTGTCAGGGCTTATACTCATGTAAATGAATAGGCAAAATCGGGATATAATTTATTATTAGTCTCTACACAAGACTGGCTTTGGGGGATTATATCAGATAAATTTGGTTTGGGGTTAATTTTTATCACTCTGCTATTCTTTTCTCAGTTCCACCTATGCATGTGACCTAGTCCCCACTTGGATCAGCTCCTTCTGTAGATTATCGTGGACCAGAACACATTATTCCATGCAGTTTCTCTGTGTAATACAGTTTGTATCCCATATTCTGCTGGAGCTAATCTGACAAATTTACTTCTGCTGAGTTGTTAAATGATAGCTTTTAGATTGTCCATCTAAGATGATAATTTTGAACATGAATATCTTTCAAGGTCTCATCTTGGAAGAATGACTAAGGTTAGGTATTTTATATAATAGAGCAGATAGTACAGAGAAAATTTTAGACCAAGCAAACTCCAAACAGGTCGTTCACCTTTCTGAGCATGCTTTTCTAACCATATTTTCAAAGTTGGCACCAACAGTTATGAAAAGCAGTAGAACTGATTACTTACTACCACTACTACTATTTTTACACACATGCACACACATATACACACAATATCCAAAGAATGCTAGGTCTTGATTAACTCAGCTTGTTCCACTTGATGTTTTATTTAACTTAAAATACTTACTCAACATTAAAAGTGGAAAATGACTCATTGTATATGATTTTAAACTTTGTAGCATTTCAGTACATACACATAATAACCCTATAATGTAAAATTATGGGGTTAATATGTAATATGTAAAATTAACCCCAAGTTGCACAATATTTTTCAGAGTTTTTTCTGATGACTCTTTCACATTTTTTCCCGGGAGTGGGTTTGCTGGATTGTATGGTTCCTCTGTGTTTAGGGAAGAAGGAACTCTTTTTATTTTTTTATTTTTTTATTTTTATTTATTTATTTATTTATTTGTTATTTTAAACCAAGAACATGTATTGGTACATTTTACATATAATGGTTACATTCATCACATTTATTTTGTACCTGTACATGATGCTTCTTGGTTCTCCCCCCTCTTCCCCGCCCCTCCCCTCTGTTCCCTCCCTCCCTAGTTACAGCAGGTTTATTCTTAATTTTCCATATTTTCCCTTTCCCTTTTCTTTCCTTTGTTGCCTTTCTGCTTTCCCCCTTCTTTCTTTCCAGTACTCCTCTCCTTTGTATGTTATCTTCCTTTTATATAATATCTATTACACCTCTTTGTCCTTATTTACAGTTATGGTTTCTCATATCAGAGAGACAATTCGATGTGTACTCATGAGTGTCTGATTTATTTCACTTAAAAGTATGTTCTCAAGGAGAAGGAACTCTTTTTAAAGTAGCTGCATCATTTTACTTTTCTACCAGCAATATACAAGGGTTCTAAGTTTTCCATATCCTTTCCAACACTCATTATCTATTTTAAAAAATGATAACCATGCTATTCAGTGTAAAATGACATTTCATTGTATTTCATTCATATTTTCTCATGGCTAATGATATTGAACTTATTTTCATGTGCTTCTTGCCACATACTTATGGAGTTTTTTGAGAAATGTTGATTAAAATTCTATGCCCATTTTTCCATTGTGTTATTTGTTGATGTGTAAGAATTCTTCATATACTCTGTATACAAATCTCTTATCAGACATGATTTGCAAATATTTTCTCCTGTTCTGTGGCCTGTCTTTTCACTTTATTGATATGTCCTTTGAAGCATACAAGTTTTTAACTTAAATCCAATTTATCTTTTTTTCTGTTGTTGTTTGAGCTTTCGGTGTCCTATCGAAGAAAAATGGTCTAATCCAAGTCATGAAAATTTATGCTTTGCTTTTCCTAAACTGTGTAGTTTTGCCCCTTATATTCAGATCTTTGATCCATTTTGAGTTAATTTTTTTTAATTTTATTTTTACCAAGAACATGTATAGGTACATTGTATACATAATGATCATAATCAACATAGTTATTTTGTACCTGTACATGATGTATCTTGGTTTTCCCCCCTCTTCCCCATCCCTACCTTCCATTCACACACCCCTCCCTATTTGCAACAAGTTTATTTCCATTTTTCCATTTTTTTCCCTTTCATCTTACTTTTCTTTTAACCTTCCTTCTTTATTCCCCTTTTTCCCTATATAGTTCTCCTCTCTTTTGAATACTACCTTTTTTTAAACATAATATCAATTATACCCCTTTGTTCTTATTTACACTTATGGTTTCTCATATCAGAGAAATAATTTGGTGTGTACTGATAAGTGTCTGATTTATTTCACTTAAGAGTATGTTCTCAAGGTACATCCATTTACCTACAAATGTCTCTAGTTTGTCCTTTTTATGGCAAAGTAGTACTCCATTGTGTAGAAAAACCACATCTTCTTTAGCCATTCATTAGTTGTTGGGCATTTAGGTTGTTTCCAAGACTTAGCTATTACAAATTGTGTTCTTCTGGGAAGATACCAAGCAGAGGAATAGCTGGATAAAATGGAACCTCTAGTTGTAGTTTTCTGAGGAATCTCCACACTGATTTCCACAGTGGTTGGACCAGCCTACATTCCCACCAGTAGTGGAGGAGGGTTCCTTTTTCCCTGCAGCCCCACCAGCACTTTGTATATGGCAAGGGTTGGGGATCCAGTTTCATTCTTTTGAATGTGAACATGTACTTGTCGCAGTAGTATTTGTTGAAGGGTCTATTGTTTTATAGTAATTGTCTGTGAACTCTTGCCAAAATATCAATTTACCATAAATGCCTGGGCTTATGTGTTTCTAGGCTCTCATCTTATTCCATTTATCTCAAAAGTCTATTTGTAGTCAAGTACTATGTACAGTCTTCATTACTGTAGCTTTGTAGTAAGGTTTAAAATGGGGACATGTGAGGATTGTTTAGGGTGTCCACAGTCCTTTGAAGTTCCATATGAATTTTAGGATTATCTTCATAATTTCTTAAAAAAAAGACAAAGAAGAAAGAAAAAAGAAGGAAAGAAAGGAAGGAGAGAAAGAAGGAAGAAAAGAAAGAAGGAAACACAATTAGAATGTAACAAGGATTGCATTTAATCTGTAGATGATAGTCTTCCTCCTTCAAGTACAATGGTACCTTGGCTCACAAACTTAATTTTTCCACGATTCTGGTCATGTGTATATATTGAAATGCTACAAAGTTTAAAATCATATACAATGAGTCATTTTCAACTTTTAATGTAATATTACTTTTATAATAGCAAAACAGTAAATAAAAGTAAAAAGCACATTCAGAAATGAATATTCCAACCACGCATCCCTTCTCTGATGTTAGTTTATACTTTACCAGACTGAAAATCCGTCTTCTCTTACTGATCTTTATATGCATGATTTCGAGACTCTTTTTCAGACTTGTCGATTTTCTCTAATTGATTAATCTATGAATAGACTTTCTGTCATGTGACACCTGACCCGAATACATTTGATGTGCACTGATCAATATAAAGTAAAGGTCTTTTTTCTTGGTTATTCTAAAAAAAAATAATAAAATACTCAGCAAAAAGATTGTATATGTTTAAGGCATGCAATGTGATGATTTCATACGCCTATATATCACCACGTAACGATAACCACAGTCGTATTAATGAACTCATGCGTTGCCACTCACAGTCGCCATTGTCTTTGTATGTTTGTATATGATGAAGACACATAAAATCTGTTCTCTTATGAAATTTCAAGTGAACAATACAATATTATTAGATAAGTCACCATCTATATGTCAGATACCAATATTTTATCATTGAAAGTTTGTACCTTTGACAAACATCTGCTTATTTTTGCCACAACCCAGCTCCTTCCTGGTAGCCACTGTCTTTCCTCTGCTTCTAGGAATTCTTTTTTTTTTTTTCCAGATATCGCATATGAGTGTGAAGGATTTTCAGTCCTTGGTGTGTGTGTGTGTGTGTGTGTGTGTGTGTGTGTGTGTGTATCTGGATTATTTTATTTAGTGTAATGTCTTCCAATTTTACTCTTGTTGTAGCAAATGGCAGAATTTCCTTCTCTTTTATGACAGGATAATGTGTGTGTGTGTGTGTGTGTATGTATAATTTTCTTTACCTGTCAATTGACACTTAGATTGTTTTCATATTTGGGCTATTGTGAATAGCACTTCAGTATGTACACCAGGATTTAGATATCTCTTTGAGATACTGATTTCATTTCCTTTGGATATATACCTAGAAGTGAGATAGCTGGAGCATATGTTAGTCCTACTTTTAATTTTTTGAGGAATTTTCACTGTTTTTCACAATGATTGCACCAGTGTATGTCCCACCTACTGGATCTGAAGGCCTCCTCTTCTCCGCATCCTGACCAGTGTTTGTTAACTCTTGTCTTTTGGACAGTAGCCATCTTAAAAGGTGTGAATTGATGTTTCATTGTGGTTTTGATTTGTATTCTCCTGCTGATGAATGATGTCGAATATCTTTTAGTATATTTGTTGGCCTTTCGTATGTCTTCTTTGCATAAATGTCTATTTGGATTCTTCGTCCATGTTTTAAGTCAGTTATTTAATCTTGCTCTTGAGTTTGCTATTGAGTTCCTATATCAATATTTTGTGTGGGTTCCTTTAGTTAATATTTTGTATCTTAACCCCTTAGTAGATCTATGGTTTGCAAATGTTTTCTCTTGTTCCATAGGTTGCCTCTTCATTTTATTTCTTGTGCTGTGCGGAAGCTTTTCAGTTTGATGTAGTCTCATTTGTTTACTTTTGCTTTCGTTCTGTGTACTTTTGATACCTTATCCAAACATGATTGTTGCCAAGACCAATGTCAAAAAACTTTTCCCTATGTTTTCTTCTTTGAGCTGTATGGTTTCAGAGCTTACATTTAAGGCCTCAATCCGTTTCAAATTAGCTTTTGTACATGATGCAAGACAAGGGTCTAATTTCACTCTTTTAAGTAAACACCCATTTTTTCCTCAACATTTATTGAGGAGATTATCTTTGCCTTTTTGCATAGTCCTGGTACCTTTGTCAAATATTAGTTGACCATACATGGGTTTCCACTTAATATTCTTGTATCTAGAAATGCTGTAATAAATAAGAATAAATTGTGGTGATTGATTTAACCTTCACTATATTCTAATATTCATTCCTGGCATGAGTCCACTTTGCAGGCAGTTTACATTATTAGCGGGGATCCATGTGGTTGCAAGTAACAGACCTCCACTTCATAGTAACATAATTAATAAGCCAGATTTCTTGGGTCACATATCTGAAAGATTCAGGAATGTTTCGATTATGTCAGTCTCTCCATTCTCTGTGATTTTCTTGGATGTGCCCTTCTCTGTATTCTGGTTTTATCCTCGGATTGGTTTTCACGATATTCACAAAAATGGTTGCCAATAGCAGCCAGCCATAGCAACATGCTACTCATATCCAAGGAGAAAGTGTTCTCTAATCACTGAACAAAAATAGTGAGATTCACTTTGACTGATCCAATCACTGTGTCCAGGAAGAAACCAAATCCTGATTTATCTGGATTTGGGTAGAAGTCCCTGTTGAACTGTCTTTGTTTTAAATAGGGTAAAATAATATAGCTTGGAGCTGGTAGGGAGTCAATCCTCCCAAAGTTCATGGCTACAGTACAGTGCAAAAGGGATATTTCCAAGGAAAATCGAGAGTGCAATTATGTAGAGTTTATTCTTTCAGTCTCTGAAAAGTCTGTATGGAGTTTAGCGTTTGCCAAACAGAAAAATTTCACGTGACTAATAATTGAATTTGGCAAAGAAAGTTCTTTTCTACAGTGTAGCAACTGAGTCTTTACTTATTTCTTAGCACTGGCTATATATGCTTAGCATGTAAAAGATTCTGAGTATCATACAATTAAATCTCACTTTTAACTCCAAGTCATGTCAAGAGGTTTTCACATGTCTCATATAATTAATTTAAGAGAAAAAGCACCAAGATGCTACCCAATCAAAGTTTTGTGTTCCACATAATTTTGTCTAAGTGTTTACAAAACTCATCCTGACCTGCAGACAGGGCATTTATTAACATGCATTTGGAAAAATATAGAATTCTGAAAAAATAACATATTCAGTTATTATCTACACATCAACTTTATCTCTTTTTAGGTTCTATTGATGCTATTTCTAATGATCAATAGTTAATAATTTTAATCTGGTCTTCTTATTATATGCCTGCCATTACCGTGGTTTCTTTAAAATAAATTAAGGACATTAGAAGAATCTTCAGTTTCTTCACTTCAGTTAATGATATTGAAATAAAAGCAGCTTCGACAGCAGAAAGCATGTAATAGATGTTTCCTTGCTTGGTGGTGATACGTGGGTCTTCAACGCGCATGCTCCAATCCCCAACTCTATTGCTGCCAGAGTCTCTATATCTAAAAGCATGTCTTAACCTTCCTCTAGTGTCTGAAATTCTTATCTTTACAATCACTCTTTATTTGTTTTTAGACCTTGTCCTAACAAGTTGGTTTTTAGAACCATTAATACAGATTAAGCATAAAAACATTTCAAAATAATCATATGCACATTTAATCATTGTGTCACAGGACATTAAATGGCTCACTCTTATTTTTCTGGTCCTGAGTCTTTTTTTCTGGTGTGGGTCTTTCTTCACCTACATATTACAGAGTTTAAAGTTTTTTTTCCAGTTATTTTTGGTCTTTTTTTTATTACTACATGTCTCGGTACATGTTTACCTTTCTTGTGGGTAGCTGGTACACGTGTGTTTTATTCTTTTCTTCATCCCTTTCTCCTACCCTCCTTTCCTCCTCCCTCCGTCTCTTGCTCCCTTCTCATCTGAGAAAGCTCCATCTACCTACTTCTTATTATCTATCTTTTATTTTGCTCTTCATTTATATTTTGGGTTTCCCATATAACAGAAACCATGAGATATTACAGTTTGGAGAGGTGGAATTAGGTATGGAGTTATACTTGCTGATCTGGAAGGGCAGATATGGATGAGTCATTGTTGTGGATTTGAGAGTAAGGCTGAGAAGAGGGCCTGGCAAGGTTGGGAGCTGGGAAGAACACAAAAGGCTTTTGCTCATCGATTGAAATTAAAACAATGTAAATGTAATTCATGAGTTGTAAGGGCAGTGTCCTAGAAATCTGTGTGATCTCCTGGCTAGCTTCTTCTTCCTCATTCTCTTGAGCATTAGGGACCTTCCCTGTAATCCTTTCTTTCTGTCATGGCTGATACTTATAGAGGCAGCTACCTTGCTCAAAGCGGATCCCTGTAACAATTTGATAACTTGCAGGCCTCTCCTTTCATGTCTCCTCAAGGCTGCAAGGTGTTGGCTGGGCTGCAGTGTCATCGGAAGGCGCAATTAGAGTAGGTCTGTGCATTGTCCCTGTGCAAAAGTAGGGCATTCAGCGCCATGTCCCTGAGATGCTCTTTTTGTGTTTATTCCCAAGACTTTTGCCAAGACAAGGGGACATGGTGAGCGGACAGGGAGTATTATCTGAGGGAGTCAGTCTAGGAACTCCTGCTCGCATGCTAAATCAGCTCTTCCTCCGATCGCTGGTTAGACACTGGAACGAAGTGAGGTAACGATGTCACTGCTGTGCAGTCCACGCCACAGAACCTGGTCCCTGTAACAACGGCGTGTGCAGGGGGCCTGTGGAATATTATATTCAGCTGGCTGCCACTGGGCACTCCGATTTCTGTCCATTTTGCCATCACTGGACTCTATCTTTTTCTGCTAGTAAGTCCTGCTCCCTGCTATTCTTTCCTGTGATATTTAATAAACTGTGTCTCTCACAACCTATCTTTGAGTACTTTCTGTCGTGTCTCAAGTAACCTAGTCCACTGTTCAAGCACACTCGGGCTGTGGACCCAACAGTGGACTTCCCACATTAACTGTGAAGTTTCTCGTGTATCATTGCAATGAGCGTCTCAGATCCTCAGCTAGCTGCTTCCTGAAGGCCCAACTCAGTTCCTTGCCACAGAACCCTAACGGGGCAACTCATCTCATCAGAGCAAGCAATTGAGAGAGGGCGTGAGGTTGCCAAAGTCAGAGCTAATGTTCGTAGCCTAATCTTGACGTCAAGTAACATCACTCCACATACATTGTGTTTACTGCGGGGTGAGGGCACTAAATAGAAGAAATGATCATGGATGGAGGTTACACACAAGTGTGAATGCCAGGAGAGGAGGATCATTACATGCATCTCAAGGGATGCCTGTCACATTTGGGAACTTGATAGTCAAGACTTTCTTCTCCAATTTAAAATTATAATTGAAAAATTCATTTGGATTTATTTATACTGAGAAAGAAAGAATTCTTTTAAGGTTGAAGAAAGCTTTAGAATGATTGAGAGATTTGCTTTCTGAGATACTTCAGATTTACCTTTTTTTCCAGTACTGGGGATTGAAATCAGGGTCTTTGCACTTAGCTACCTCACCAGCCCATATTTATATTTATATTTATATTTATATTTATATTTATATTTATATTTATATTTTACTTTGAGAGATGGTCTTGCTGACTTGCTAAATTACTCAGGCTGGCCTCGAATGTGTGATTCTCCTGCTTCAGCCTCCCAGAGTCTGGGATTACAGATATGTGCCACCTTTCCTGGCTCAGATTTAATATGTTTATACTTCCATTTATTTAGTTTATTAAAATGGTTTAAATTCCTTGAAGAATTTTGCTTCTGAGCTCACACGTAAAATTAAATCACATGTATTTACTTTTTAAGTGCTGTTTAAAATGTTTCAGTTAATTAAAGGAACCAAGTTGTAAGAAAACAGACTGCTCAGTAAGTTTCATAAGCAGTATTTACTGAAACAACACTCAAAGACCAAGCTAAAGGGATCACCAAACTTTAATTCATATGTAGAATTATATAGTGTACATAAAATAAAATTAACTGCTTAAGGAAAACTAAATATTAGAACATTTTACTTTAACAAATTCATTATGAATATAAGAGAATCCTAGTAGCTATGATTTGTCCTTATTACAAAAAATACATGTGTGTATATATATAGAAAATATATATATATAAAATAAATATGTGTGTGCCCTCCAAGAAAGTAAAATCTCACTTTATAAGAGCCAGTCGTCAGAGAGAAGAAAGACAAGATTCCAATACAGCATGACAAAAGAGCGTGGTGACATTCTGGGGCCTCTGAGTTCCGGTTGTTCTGACATTAGCCACGTCCCTATTCTTGCAGTCTCTGGCATTTTGGTGGCCTTATAACAAGCTAGTCGTTTCGCTTAAATTGGAATTGGATTTCTTTTAGTTGAAATCAAGAGCCTTAACTCATCTGGGATTTTCCTTGAAACTCTTTTATAGAATGCTAGTTTGTGAAATGCACAAAGCCAAACTCAAGACAGCTTCTTCCCTATTCAGAGTAACGCTCCGATTCCCAAGAGCATTCTCCAGCTTGGGAGCCACGAGACTATAGTTTATGCCTGAGCTGCCCTTGTTTTTTTCTCCAGATTGATCAATTTCCAAATCTACTAAAGGAAAACATTTAATATTTGAGTTCTGCCTAGTGGATATAACGGAAGAATAAGTATCAAAACATATTGAAAAGTGAATCTAGTGCAACATTAATGGCATTATAGTCTCATTTCAATGATATCCTCAGAAGAGTTTAAACATCATTTTTTGTTGCTGTTGTGGCTGGGATTATAACAGCATCTGTCTTAAGGATTGTCAAGGCTCTAAATGACTGCTTGACATAGTTTTCGGAGGAGAGATTTTCAATTTTTTTTTAACCTTACACACGGCATCCAGAACAGCTCGAGTTGTTCCAGGGCTGGTCCCTTTTCACTGCTCAGTCCCAGTGGGTACTTCTGATTCCATTTTCCAATTGTGCTCCTTCGTGAGATGCCTCTTCAGATCCATTGTTATGCCACTGTCAACGCCTCTATTATCTCCCTTATAGGATTTTGCAATTTTCTTCCATGTAGTTCTCCAGACTTTCGGGCTAGCTCTTATCTTTTCCATTTTGAAACCAATCCAAACACAACTTCCTCTTATTACTTCTTGGTTAATGTCCACAAAGGTTTCCCTTCACCAAGATAAAGAGCAAAACTCTTACAAGGGCACCACAGGTGCTTCGTACTGTACTTGTTTTCACTGTCAAGTTCTGTGCTAAACTCATGAAAAACAGAATATATCTTGGTGAGCTAAGTATGCTGTGTGTGCCTCCCTGAAACTCCCTTTTGCAAACTCTTAATCTTTCAAAGCTCAGCTCAAGTGCCTTGCCCCCCTTTTCCATACTGGGGCTTGAACCCAGGGCCTTCTCACTCAGCTACATCCCCTGCCTTTTAAATTTTCTTTTTTCTTTTGAGACAGGATCTCACTAAGTTGCCGTATTGCCCAGGCTACACTCAAACTTGCAATCATTCTGCCTCAGCCTCCTAAAGTGCCGGGGTTACGAGTGCCCCCTATTTTATGAACTATTTTACTTTCCTAATCCATTCAGGCAGACTTAACATTGTGATTTGCTCATTAACCTCATATATAAATCAACTGCAATCTTTATAACCTGGAATATGGTTTTTTTTTTCTTTGCACGTTTGTTTCCCAAACACAGTTATGAACTTCCCAAAGGAAGGCGCACGGTTTAAATTCATCGAAGGTCCATTGGTATCTGCCATTATGCTTCAAGCTGAGTGACTATTAATAAGTATATATAAAGTGAAAGCCAGATCTATTGATATTCTTGGAATTCCCAATATTCCAAATTAAATTTAAAAATTCACTTATAAATGTTCTACCTAAGAAATTGAAAATTATTCAACCTTCTTCACAAATTTCTCTTATATTTTGGGAAAGTACTGTTTTAGACAATAGCACTGTACTAAATTAAAATAATGCAACTTTGACCCTTTCTTTAGGTAGTGGAACAGGGAAAAACAGAACAATATTTCATTTTTTTGTTTTTATGTGCACATTAAAACACTGAATAAGAGTTGTTACAGAGAAGCCGAAGTGATTGAATATAAGCTAAACAAAAGAGAGTTTAAAGAAGAGTTAACGTTCCTGCTTTTAAATTATTTACATGTAGAGGGAGAAAATACCGATGGGGTACATTCAGCGAAGCTTCTGAGTGAGAATTTCTGTGGGGGTGACTCGGCGTCTTCCCTCTATTATAAAACATTTAAGGAGCCAAGAGTATGTACATGAAAAGGGCTACACCATCATTTGCCTTAGAAATCTCCTGAAGTAGAAGCAATCTTTAAAAGGAAAGAATAAGTTTCATCAGAAACTGCCACTTCTACTCATGAAGTCGTGTTTTCTTGCATGGGTGTGTATGAAAAGCTTTCCAAGTAGTGTTATTCTACTTGCCTTAAAAAAATTTTTGAATGTTTTACAGAAATGACAAGAAGCAGGATTGTTTAGAGTTCAACATTCCTCATTAGTCAGTCACTGCAACTTGTAGTAAGATAAATAAAGATAATGGGAAGCAGAGATCAATCACTGCTGTTGCACTGTGTATGAAATATGCTGCAGTACAGGAGCAGACCAGCAACCTGGGGCCCGACTTGTCGTGCTGTAGACCATAAGGAGAAAGAGTCATCAAGGGACCAATTGCAGGGATGGAAGGGGCAGTTCGGGATCATGACTGGCAAACCCTCACTACGACATGTTTCAAACCAACTAACCAGTAATGGGCATTGCTACGTATCCATGTGGCCCTGGGAACCATGAAAAGGCCCTGTCTCAAGTGCTGTGATTATAATATGAAAAACTTATTCATTGTTCAGTTGAATCTGAATCAACGATGATTACAAACATCTGTATGCAGAAAATTAAATTCAGAAATCTATTCCTTATGCTTTTATACTAGGCTTAATAGGAAAAATACATTTCTCTGAGGTTTATCCAATTCTCATTCTAGTATCTTTTCCTTAGGAACTCCACAACCCCCCAACCATACACACCCTCTGATTTTAATTTTCTCTTGAATGAATTCCATCCTAACCACTTCCCTGCAAGCTCTCCTCTCCCCTTCAACATAGAGACATTTTACAGATGAGGAGGATAGAGTAAAGAAAGCCATGGAGAATTGGGGAAATTTGTAATTTGATAAAGAGTTGTCCAGATAAGGCCAGGATAGTAAATTATTGTCTGATTGTGAAAATCCTGGCATGTCTGGCTGGAGGTCTGAACATGTCTCTGTGAACAGGAGACAGAGGTTTTGAGCTGGGGGTGATGGGATTAAAAGCTTGTGTTAGGTAAATTATATCAGCAGAAGTATTTATGACTAACAGACTGGGACAAATAGGGAGAGCTTGAGAGTCGTTATGAGAAAAATCAAAATACATTAACATATGTAAGCAAGATGTTATGAAAACCTGACTTTGGGCAGGAGAAGTGGGTCAGGGGGAAAGCGGATGGAAAAATAAAGACTCGGGGCTATCAAGATTTGACTTTCTGATTTGGTTTCATAAACCTCAAACGCAGGATGTTCACCCCATAAAACTTTTGTGTTTTCTTCTATTAGTCCCATAAACTTACACCATAACCTCACGGATAAGGTATAGGAATAACAAAAAAGATAAGTTTTGTCATAGCAGTTAGTGACCATCAGATAAAGACAATAAAACTTACTTAGGAAAACTATTTGATGTTCAAAACATCCTCCCCAGCAAGAGACCTTTCTACTCGTACCAATACCTCTGTGGATAGAAAGAATGGAGCATCAATCTGCCAACATTTCATTAAACCCTTTGCCACAAAATCTGAATTAAAAAATTGGATTTATCCAGCATTATGGCAACCACTATGACTCATTTTAAAAGGTCCTAGCTAGAGGGTGGAGGTAAGTGACTGGGCAGCTAAATGGAGGGACAGTTCCAGAATCAGCACAGCAAGCTGCACACAGTTCTGGAGACATTTTTCTACCAACTACTTCAGATATTAAATGGGTTGGAGATGACAGATATCTGAAAAAGAAAGAAAGCAAACTAGGGGAAGAATACCAGAATGGTGCTTTATGATTAAGGAAAGTATTACCATGAGTGGTACACACATCATATAAACCGAACAGTAAAGAAACAATGTCAAGAGATTTCAAGGTCATTTAGACCTACTTTTTGATTATACAGAAATCTGTGCACAAGAACCTAGTAGGTGACTGACATCGACCTCAATCATCTCAAGGATCAGTGAATTTTCTGCCTCTAGGACAAATGCATTTCAACTTGGGGCATCCTATTTCCAAGGCTATCTTATACTATATCCCTTTCATCTCCACTCCTTCATAGTTCTGTACTTAGGAGACAACTATGTCTATTCTCTCTTTCTTAGGACAATTCCAAGTGTTTGGAATCTCGTGTTTTTCCCATTGTACCTAAGATAAAATCCTAACTGTAGATTGCCAAAGGCCTCTTATGATTTGGTTCCTTAGACTCAAATACAACTTCCCAGAAGTTACCTGATCGATACAAAGAAGAGTGGACATACTCACTTCTGAAGTTTTGGAAATTTACATTTCTTTTCTGACAGTGTAGGACAATTTAGCTATTTACCAGATGTTTCATTCATTCGTTCAACAAATATTTATCCAATATCTACCAGGACCCATGTACTATTTTATGTGCTAGGATTAGCTGGAAAGCAGAAACAAAACTTGAAGAGCTTCTATTATGTTATAGTACAGCAGAAAATCCATAATTGAGTAGAAAACAAAATGAAATGAAAAACTAAGATAATGTCACAGAGAATCAATCCTATAAAGGTAGAAACAGAATAACGGTAGTGTGATCACTCAGACTAGCTAAGTGGTTGTTTTCGAGTGGTGGACATGGGAAGCCAAACTGAAGAAGTTCTTAGAGGCAAGCTAATCTTGAAAAAATATGAGAAGAGAGCCATCCAGGCAGAGGAAAGAGTGAGCAGAAAGGCCCCAATGTTGGCCATTCAGGGTTTAGGGAAGCTGCGCAACTACACTGAAACCAGAAAGGAGGGCAGTGAAAAAAGGTGAGATCCGGGTCACGAAGGAGGAGGATGTCTTGTTTGCAAGGAGAAACCAATGGAGGGTGATGAAGAGGCACATGGGGCGATCTGATCTGCCCTACAACCACCTGTGCAAATAGAGGTGCTCCTGGACTTACGGTGAGGCGCTGTGGCAAGACCGTAAGCTTTTTAGTGATTTTTGTGGGATTCAATTGTTCAGTTCTCCAGCACAGACTAAGCAACAGCAGCATGCTGCCGGGGAAGACGACGTGTGCCGCTAACTCCATCTCCTGTGTTGCCAATTTATCTTCATGAGAGGTTCATGGATGTTCATTTCTTGGCATATGTCAAATACTTCATATGAAACTCTAGTTATTCATATTCAGATTTCTTTCCAGAAAGGAAGACAGCAGTTCTCTACAGCACAATCAACACAGAGGCAGGTGTAATACTCCAGAATCTGGTGGGAACCCTTATCAGTCTCACATGGACGGATTGTGCTCCAACCTAGAAAGTCTGGATGTAGCAGGCAGAGTCACTTCTACAATATTTCTTTGAGGACAAGACTGATTTGGAAATCATGTAAAGAGTAATACCCAAAGGAGGTGCAGTTAATGAATCCTACCTTAAGATACCTGATAACTAAAAGGACAAAACATCATAGCTGTCAAACTTGGGTTATTAGGAACTTCAGCATAGATAACAAACTTTCAGTTGTGGCTGTGAAAAAATCAGTTTCACCTCCTCAGTAGCTACACATGAAAGACTAAGCAATTTATGGAGATTAGTACAAAGGAATTTTTGTACAAAGAACCATGTCAACTAGTATTACATTTGCATATACTATTAATGACCATACATTACCCATAAAATGTTAGGAGGACTAACAATCCTTTTTCTCTACAACTGTTAAGTTTCATTCCTGAGTTTTTTTTTGGAGTTAAAGTTCTTAAAAAACAAAGAGGAAAAAAATGTTCTTCCTTGATTTGAGGCTGAATTTGGAATCAACAACTCAGTCACTTTCTGTCATTTTTCCATACATCAGATTTTTCACTTGGGATACAGTCACACTGTAATTTATTCCTTAACTACTAACCTCAAACTATGTCACATCTTTAAAGAGTTGAGGTTAAAGATGATATAAAAGTACAGATTATTATTCCTAAACATTTGCCATTGTTCAGTAGCTTCCCTCTTTTGAAGTGCAAAGACAGAAACAAAGTTCTTTTTTAACATCTGTTTCAATTTAAATAACAATTCAAGTATATCCTTTAAAATGATTTTCTAAAAAACATTAATATTCATGAAGCACAGATTTAAATACATTTTCTGAAAGGATGAATATTCCTTAAATACCCTTTGCTTTAATACATTACTCAGCTCATACAATCCTATAGCTTTGACTTGCACTGTACTTTTGATAGTTTATCATACATTTTTATCCATAGATTTATCTAATCATTTAGAAAAAAATTAACATCAGCTGTATGAAGGAAAGCTTCAGGCTGTAACATTTCACTTAAAAAGCTATATTTCAATAAAAATATGATTTGACTAGAAGTCATTTGTATTTATTTTCAGTTATTGCTGGTGTCTAAGATGCTCATTAATCTTTTGCATAAGATGGAGCTGTATCATAGTCTTGAAAATGAATTCCTTTAGAAGTTGTGATCTTCATGATAGCACCATTCAAATCGTCATCTTCAATGAGTGTTATTAATCCGTTGGCAATCATCGATGGGCTACAAATGATGGAAACATGGTATTTTGAAAATAAATAATGAGGCATGTTATCACTTCCAATTATTTTCTGAAGCATCTACAACCTTGAACGTGTAATAGGAAAACATTTTTCATTAAGCTATTTTTAACCTTCAATTTTTATTCAGTTAGATCCTAGATCATATAATTATAGCAGTAGATTTCCATGCCTAATCTTTTGTCATTTTGAAAGGAAGTATTTATAGATGCTATTTTCATGGAGGAAATAATTATTTTCTCAACTTTATCAAATCAGTAGATCTTAGAATTATCAGAATTATTACTGGAAGAGAAATATGAATTACAAGTAGCGTTTATTGAGTATCTTATTTTTCACCAGTTGCTACTTGAGGTACACTTCATAGGTCATCTTTTTGTAAATTCTTTTAACTATAAGACGTTAAAATGTCTTTCTCTGTAAGGTCAGAGGTACAGGCAGGACTTGATCCCAGGTCTGTTTCATTTGACACAATAGCTATGACTTAGTGCTATGAATGTCTCGGCTACTCTAAGACCCAACAAACCAAATGTGTGTGTGTGTACAACAACTGTTTTTAGGAAAATGAGACCATGCAAGATTTCAAAGGTCATACTTGAGTATCATTTGGAATTTAGGCAAAAGAGTTATAATCTCTCTCAAAGGTGACTAAAAATCATTTTTAGAAAAAGAAATCTGACTATGGAGGAAGGCATCATCTGTATTTCAAATAAAAATTTATAATGTATAAACATATTCTAATCATTAACCCAGAAAATCTTTATCCTTCAGAGAATCTGCCAGTGCAGATTTTGATATCTGCATTACTTTCTCATATTTAAAAACTTACTTTTTCTCTTTTGTTGCTTGTCTAGAAAGTACTTTATGCCATTATGAAAAAGGATGGTGTAGATTTTTTACTTACTCCAAAATTCCATAGCATTTCATCATATCCTTGATATGACCTGTATATTCTATATATTGTCCCATGTTTTCTTCTTTTTCAATGGACTGAAGGATCGGTGTGTTGACAAAGCCTGGACAAATGGCATTCATTCTCACTCCACTGTTCATGAGCTTGGCAGCCATCTACCAATTAGAAGAAGGGTGCAGGTTTCAGAAGTTTTGTAAATGTATCTCATAGGAAAAATTGAAATTAAAGTTATTTAGAAGACTAGTCAGATAGCCTCTTAAGTGTATAACAGTACTGACAAGTGGAAAGGTAGTAAAAGAATACATACCTAAAGTACTGAATTAATCCCTGAAAGTCTTACCTAAAGAATTTCTTAAAAAGCAGTATTACTGTACAACTCCTAAAGTACTTAATTACCTAAACTATATTCACCCATTGAACTCTGTAAGCACCTGAAGCTAAGTAGCGGACATTTAGAACTGATATCCTGAGTTTTCTTTCAAGATTGTACTTGTATAACAGAGTATTTGCTTTAAAATACATTAGCAGAAATTTTTAGGACCTTAGTTTATTCTATATACTCTTAATAATCTGCACTGCCTGGAAGAAAATTTAAGTACTGTCAGATTAATACTAATGGCATTCATTTTTAGCCTACTGATTTTACTTGAACAATTTGTAAAAAAAAAATACAGTTGATGCTTATTATCTACATTTGTGGATTCTATAATTTCACATTGGCTTACTTCCCCAAATTAATTTGTAACCCAGAAATCAATATTTGTGGTGATTTGATGGTCATTTGTGGCCAGGCACAGAGCAGTTTTGAGTCACAGGGGTGAGTGTTGTGGTTGAGATCTATCTGCCTTGCTATTTTCCTCAACTTTTGTGCTTTTCAGGGTGATTTTGCTGTGTAACATGGCCCCCGATTACAGTGCGGAAGTGCTGCACAGTGTTCTTGTTTCGGTGTGGTGTGCCTAAGACAGTATTTGTGTGTTAGACAGGCTTTGTTCAGGTGTAAGTGTCATTATGGTAGTCAGGAATTCAATGTTTGTGCAATATATTAAAAAAGTAAAGTATTTAAATAGAAATATGTAGAAAGCAAGGTTATGTACTGAGTGGCTGATCAAAATGTTGTGACTACAGATTTTTGAGAACTTTGTATCTGTCCTAGAAGGAACGAGTCGGTAATCACTAATTCAGGGTCTGCAAGCAAGTTCATAGAACGTAACTACTTGGAATAATGAGAATTGACTATAGATGTTTCCAGTTTTGTAATTTTAAATGCAAAATTTCTGATCTTTAAAATTTTGCTTTGTAAGTAGCTGTATGTGTTCATAACAAACTGAATTCAAGATTGTCTTGGGAATATTACAGTGATACATGGATACCCATGTTTATAGCAGAACAATGTATAATAGCTAAATCTTGGAATCAGCCTATGTCCATCAACAGATGGACAGTAAAGAAAATGTGGTATTTATATACAATGGAGTACTACTCTGCCATAAAGAAGGATAAATTTGAGACATTTGTAGGTAGATGGATGCACTTTGAGACCATAATGTTAAGTGAAATAAGCCAGACACAGAAGTTTAAGTACTGCATGGTTTCTCTTACATGATAAACCCAAAGTATAAATATAGAACAAAATAAAAGATAACAGGAAGTAGTGAGATTTTCTTTTCAAATGGGAAGGGGGAGCAAGAGGTGGAGGGATAGAGCAGGGAAGGAAGGGAAAAGAGATTTAAACAAAAAGAGTTGAAGAAAAAAATACATATAGGGCTTTAGCAAATGGAAGGGGAAGAAGAGTTGGAGGGACCATGGAAGGATGGGAAGGAAAAGGGGACCAAAAAACAAGAATTAAGATGTGTTATGTACATGTACAAACTCCCCACGAGAAATGTAATCATTATGTACTGCCAACAAGTACAAACAAGTAATAAAAAAGATTGTCTTGGCAAATTAAATAATAATTTCTAATTAATTTAAGAGCACAAGAACCACTTATCTTCCTTTTGGATCAAACAATTACTATTCACACATTTGTTTCAGTCCATTCCTACCGTTTCCCCGTACTTCATGTTTTTCTGTTCACGTCTCTGGCTCCTCTGTCTGTCTCACTTACATGACCCACCTAGAAGCCTCTCAACTGCTTTTCCCTCTTCTGTGTTTGTGCTTTGTAATACACTTCCCAAGTAGGCAGGATGGTATCTTTTCCTTTTCTTCCCTTTTTTTCTTTTCTGAGGCACTGGGGGTTGAACCCAGGTCCTTTGTACTGAGCTATATCCCCAGCTCTTTTTTTTTTTTTTTGTGGTGCTGGGGATCGAACTCAGGGCCTTGTGCTTGTGAGGCAGGCACTCTAATCACTGAGCTAAATCCCTGCCCTCTCCCTCAGCTCTTTTTTAAATTTGTATTTTGAGATGGAGTCTCACTAAGGTGTGTGGGCTGGGCTTACACTTGCCCTCTTCCTGCTTCAGTTTCTCAGAGCGCTGGGATCACAGAGGTGCTCCACCGTGCCCGGCTAGATTGGTTTTCTTAAAATGGAAATCTGATATTGTCACTCTTGTGCACAAAGGACCCATCAACAGCTGCACTGAGAATAAAATCCAAGCTCACGACCTTTGCCCGTAATTCCCTTTCAGTCTGCCCCACTACTCTCTAGTTAGAACTCACTCAACTTTGTGCTAGCTTGCTAACTCCACTCCAGCTGCCCTTTGGTCAGGTAAAGAGCCAAGCACTCTTCCCTTACACCATCATCAGATAGATCTGAGTATTTTCCTAAGCTCTGTGTACCTTTCAGCCTTGGTCTCCACAGAAGTGCGGCCTCTGAGCGCCGTATGGATTAACTAGCCGGTCTCATTCCTCCTTCCAGCCCCAAGGCTGCACTCACTTTCAAGGACAGCCCATTGCAAGTTCTACTTACAGAAGCCTCTTGTTCATAATACTTTAATTTGGAGTCAACTTCCTCATAATTTATCCAAGATATTTTTAATAACACATCCATATTTAGAACTTATTTCATTTTACAATGTATTCTTTATTCTTATAGGTGACCTGAAAACTACATTTGTTATAAAAATCGAGGTAAAACCTAATTTCTATCTTTAATCTAGATGTATTTAATTCTGAATTCATTTTCTGTTATGCAATTTTTGCTTCATATATGCATACAAAAAAAATGAGTTTTTTGTGGTTACTATGTCCTCACCGCTGCTGAGCGTGTGAATCCAATTATGCCGTGCTTTGAGGCACAATAAACAGGCTGTTGTGCAACAGGCATCAGTCCTAAAACAAACAAACAAAAAATGTCAACAATTTGGTTTAAAAAGTGAGTAGACTATGTCCAACAATGACTAGGCAAACAGATATTTTATGGACATTTCAGTTTAAGATTAACCTGGAAAATACAAAAAATAAAAAACTTTGTAAAACTCAAAGCTTTCACTCCATGACCTACGTGGTCCAGATTTTATAGTGTTTAAATTCTACTTAGGGACAGCTGAGGGTGGTATGTAAATTTGCCACCTTCTCTACTATTCTAAGAAGGTCAAGGGGAATCGGTGTTCCCCAAAATAGAATCATCCTGAAAGTTAGTAAATTGCCATGTAATTTTCATTCTTAAGTTGGGATTTGAAAATGTATGTATCTCATGTGTTTAAAGGTTTCCAAATGGCTGAAGGAATTTGAATCATTTAAGAGTAACTTGACAATTAATAGCCTTTGCTATAAATTGGTGTGCCATTTCCTGTCACCAATTCGTCTAGTGTGATACCTCTTACCATTTAAGAAAATTAAAAATTGACTTTTTTGATTTAGATTTGTAGTAGATACCTAGGTCTTCTTCCTCTATGACAGGGAAACAGGACAGAAAAAAAAATTATTATCCTGTTTTATTTCTTTTCACAATTATATATTTCACAACAGAATTTAACCAATTATAGAATTTTTAAACTTTTAATTTTCCATATAGCATGATAGTAACTGTTTAAATTCAGGGCCTGGAGAAAAAAATCAGTATTATATTATAGGTAGCATCTTTTCTTCCCTAACTCCTAGTCTAGCCCAACTCTCCAACAGGAGACAAAACAAGAAGAGAAAATTATTTTATTGCGTAACTGTTACTACCAAGTTTACTTGTCACATTCTTCAAGACTCAACCAATTTAACTAGAGTCATTTTTGTATTTCAATTTTTAACTCATCTCTTATAATAATGTGCCTTAACACTTCTTTTTAAAGTTATAATTTCTCTGAGTCAAGAAACAATGATCATGATTGCTATAGTATCAGTATCAAACGTCATGCTAATAATACTAAATTATTCTACTGAGACATGCTCATCTCCACCCAGTTAACTAGTCCCAGAACACCAGCAGTCAGTGGAGAGTGTAATGCCAAAGTTCGGCAATAAATGCAGACCTCAGCCACTCCCTGGGTGCCTTCCAGGTCTTAATTTATGAAGTATGTTTGCTCAAGAGCAGTTTAAATCCCTGAGATGGTAGATCACGCATAGTTCGTCTACCCAGTGATCTCCAAGTACTGTAACAAGTTGGTTCTCTTGTTTTTGTTTTGGTTAAGTAAAATGTGCGAGCTAATTAAATTCCTCAGAGTCAGGAAGAATTTGTATCTCCAGAGAGTCCATCAGTACAATGGGACTGTGACATAAAGAGAATAACAAGGCACAGTGGGATGTTGCTCCTGCTTGTTCTTTAACCTTTGTCCTTGCTCTGCCCACTTACTGCACGTTTTCCAGATAAAGGTAGTGGTTGTAGGATGGTGTCTGCAGACTGCGGGGAATGCAGCCGGAACTTTAACCAGAGATAAACTAGTTGACACAGCCACAAATAGCACAAGAACACTGCTCATAAATGTTATAAAGATGAATTTGGAATGAAGTTTTGTTACCTATGTAGAGGCAATGAACTTCAGAACCCAAGTTAGTTCAAGGTACACAGAAGTGAAATACATTACGTACTGTTTTGTTGGTTCTGGTAATGAGAAAGCACAAAATCTGTCTTTTTTCTTTACAGATAGATTTATAAATGCAACCAGAATGTGAAAGAACTTGTTTGCATTTTAAAATGGCATTTAGTTTCATGAATCTTGCAGGAGTCCGGTGACATTTTCACTGCTGTCCTGCAAAATGTTTCCCCTCATGCTGCTTTTGCTTTCTAACGTGAGATCAAAGGTTACATAAATCAGTTTCAGACATACAGAAACCAAGCTTTCTTTTTCCTTTATTTTTCTGTAGATTTACTGAATTATAATTGGCATAGAAGTGCATATACTTAAAGTGTAAATTTGCTAAATTTTAACATATGTTTGCACCAGTAAGATCATGATAACAATCAAAATACTAAATATATCCCCTATGAGTTTTCTTATTACCTCTTGGTAATCTCTTCCTTCTGCCCGTCCCCTTCCCCCGCAGGCAACAAGATCTGTTTTGTGTCACTATGCTTTGCATTTTTGAGAATTTTAAATAAATATAATCACATAGTGCAAGTTTTTTGGGAGGTCTGGTTTCTTCACTCACAATTATTTTGAGATTCCTCCATCTTGCAATGTGTATCGGTAGCTTATTACTATCGCTAAGTAGCATTCCACTGAAAGACACGCCACCCACTAAAATCACTACACAGTCACTGTTGACAGACATTTGGGTGGCTTCCAGTTTGGGCGTATTAAAAAAAAAAAAAGAGGGCTGGGGAAGTAGATTAGGGGTAGTGCATTTATCCAGCACACACGAGGGCCTGGATTCAATCTCCAGGACAGCAAAAATAAGTAAGTAAATAAATTAAATTAGAAAACATTAAAATAAAATAAAGATAATTCTCTTTTTAATATTGCACTTAGTCAAATTGTAGTCAATTTAGTTAGAAAGTCGTCTTTTATTGTCCAATCCCTGATGCTTTTTAAAAATTGTTCTTGTTAATACTGGAGATTGAACCCAGGGCCTTAGACCTGAGGTATATCCCCAGCCCTTTTAAATTTTTTTCTGTTGAGATAGGGTCCTGCTAAGTCACTAAGCTGGCCGGGCTGGGCTCAGACTTGTGATCCTCCTGCCTCAGCCCCCATAGTGCTGGCATTAGAGATGTGTGCCACTGTACCTGGCTTACATGTAGCAGTAATTATTGCTTCATATGTTTTGAACAGGTAGGTTGGGTGAGTCATCTACAGTGTTTTCTCTCCAGCTTGGTAACTCCCTCTTAAGGCGAAATTTACTATGATACTTCAGTTTAATGATTTGACAATGGCTAATAAATGAAGAAAGAAATGTTTTCTTTTCTTTTTAATAATGTTTTAGTTGGAGATCGAAATTTTTCAGAAATCTAACATTTTCTACTAAATCTCAAGATCAGTTTTCCCTTTGGAAGTATACTACTTGTCTTAGTTATTTTCATGTCACTGGGCCATGACATCCAACACCCACAACTTCAAGGAAGAAAAGTTTATTACGGCTCATAGTTTATATAGCTTTCAATCCACAGTTGGCTGGCTCCAGGGCAGAGCAGCATGGCAGAGGGGCGTAGCAGAGGCAAAGGGCTCATGGCATGGCAGCAGGAAGCAGAGCAAGATCAAGGGGGGAATATATATATATAAGTACACACACAATTTCCAGGCCACACCTACAGAGACTCACCTTTTCCCACCCGGCTCCACCTCCCAATATCACATTTGGCTATAAATCTATCAGTGCACTAACCTAGTTATGAGTGTCACACACCCATGCTCAAGTCACCTTTGAGTACAGAGGCTTTGGTGGGACATCCAGATACAAACCATAAAATTACTGCTGCTGTGATTCTAAATTTTTGTTAACTGTACTCCTATAACTTACCTTAAAGCCACAACACTAACATATAATGTCTTTCTATGTATTTCAAATAAAAATGTTGTTCTGAGGCTGGCAATCAGGGTCAGCATCTAGCACTGTGCTAGGCGGGTGTGGCCTCACTCTGGGCACAGCACTCACATTTGCATGGCATTGATTGGTACAGACTGTGCACAACTGTGTATGGCAGCCGCCTCTAGTGGCAGAAGCTAACAGTAGAGACAGAGGAAAAGGAGCCTGAAGGGGTAAACAAGCTAAGTGATGCATCATAGAAATTAAGGATGGAAAAAAAATTTATGAAGTTTAAAGTGGACACTACTAGGAAGTGCAGAATGAAAGGAGAATCATTCTCATTGAGATATGGCTATGCTATACGTCAGTATTATCCATCTAAAAATAATACCGCTTTAGCCTCACACCTTTCTCTGCCCTCTACCTCATTTCTGTTTACAATAAAAATCCTCAGAGACTCATATTCCTTGTCACTGCTTTCCTTACCTCTCAATCACTTCACAGTTCATTCAAATCAGGCTCTCTTTCTACCACTCTAGGCAAATGGATCTCATGAAGGTTGCCAAGCAGCAACACCTTGCTAAGTCCAAGTCTCCATTTTCATCTTGCTTGCTCCCTTTCCCAGTAGTAATCGGCACAGTTAGCTAGCACTTGAGCACCTGGTTCTTTAGACTAATGTCCTGTTACCCACACTCACTAACACTTCTCCTCTGCTGGTCTTCCTCCTCGAACAGGCCCACAAATATGTTGGAAAACTTCAGAGCTGTCCCTGGTTCTCTTTGTTTTTTAATGTACACTCTTTCTCTGGGAGATCTGATCTACTCCCATGGATGAAAACTCAGGCTCTCAATTTCTGTCTCCTTACACACACACACACACACACACACACACACACACACACACTTCTCAAATCTGAACTCTGGTTCTCCAACCAGGATCTTTCAGTTTGCCTTGCGGTTTTGAGAGAAGCTTTGGAGTGTTTGTTGTCATGTAGTTTTCTTTCACGATAAAACATATGTGTGCTAATTTAAAAGTTTAATTGGAGTGAATTCAGTCCAGAAATGTGTGTTAGTACCACTAAGCACAAAGTACCATGGAAGCATGTTTTATTAGAATATAGCAAGCTGAAATGGGCAGACTACTATTCTATCAGAACGTCATTTCTTTCATTATTTGACTGTTTTAAAATGTCCAATTAACAAGAGAATAAGAAGATAAATGAAAGATTGAAAGAAAATATGCGTAAAAGTCATTATATAATTAAGAGCCAAAACCCAAAATACATAAAAAACTTAAACTCCAATAAGAAGGAAATGAATGACCCAATCAAAGAATAAAAGCCACTTCACCAAAGAAAATGTTATGCTGATGGCAAATAAATACATTACAATGTGCTGAACATTCTATGTCATGAAGGAATTAGAAATTAAAACAACAATGAGATACCCCTATACACTAATTTCAATGCATAAGACACACACACTAACAAGCCCAAATGTTGGTAATGAGGTAGAGCAGCAGAAATTCTTTCATTACTGGTGGGAATATGGAACAGCTACTTTGGAAGACACTCTGGGAACTTCTTCAAAACATATTTTTACAATACAATCCAGGACCTGTGCTCCCTGTCACTTACCCAGAGTAACTGAATACTTCGGCCCACACAAAAATCTGCATAGGGAAATTTATAGCAGCTTTATTCATAATACAAAAAGTTGAAGGCAAACAAGATTTTTTGTGGATGAATGAGAAAATAAACTATGGAATATTCTGATAATGAACTATTATTCAGCACTAAAAAGACATTGCTATCAAGACATTTGAAGACATGGAGGAATCTTAAAAGCATATTACTAAGTAAAAGAAGCCAACCTGAAAAGATGACACACTGCACAATTTGAACTGTATGATGTTCTGGAAAAAGCAAAACTGTGGAGGCGGTGCAAAGATCGGTGGTTGCCAGGCGCTGGCAGTAGGAAGCGATGAATAGGCAAAGCACAGAGAATGTTTACAGCAGGCAAACTAGTCTTTATTTTACTATAGTGGTGATAAAAGTCACTCTACTCTTGTGCACACCTATTTACTGTACAGCACCAAGAGTGAACTCGAGAATACCATGGACTGTAGGTACAATGACACGTCAGCGTAGGGTCACCCAGTACAGTAAATGGGCCACTCTAGTAGGGTGCTGACAGGGAGGGAGAACACGTGAACACGTGTGGGGCAGAGGTACATGATAGTGCTCCACTTTTCACTCACTTCTGCTGGGAACTTAAAACCGTTCAATAAAATAAAGCCTATTTAAAACAATGTCCTTTTCATGGAATTTATTAAGAAGATTTCTACACCGTAGTTTGGACACTGACTTTCAGGCTCACTGAGTGCAAATCTTGAACCCAGGACTGTGAGGTGTTACAACATGTGCTCTTCGATGAACCAGACTAGTAATAGTAGCTACTATGAGTTCAGAAAACAGTAATATATGTAAAATACTTAAAATGGTGCCAAGCATGTAATAAATAATGTAACTGGTTATTATTTTTATATAAACATTCATTTAAGTTAATACTTTCCCCTTAAGATGAAACTTCTCAAATTATTGCTTGTTGATTTATTTACCTGTTCACTCACACTATATTTTTAAATAAAAATGGATCTTTATCAAAATGCCATGAATCTTGCAGTGTCCTAACTTGGTTTGATTTCTGAACCTTAGAAAACTGTTTACTTTTACTAATACTAATTCCAAAAAATTACAGAAGTGCATTCACATAGGAAGGACTTGTGTAGGACTTTCTCTTAAGTACTCTATTATACATCTTGGATTGAAATACACAAAAATCAATGAGATGATCTCCATACAGGGCAGGGTGGAACTTTATTGGGCGAATAGCCAGACAACCCTTCAGGGACTTTTGCCACTATAAGGACTATGGCTAGATGCTGGAATAACATGGACTTTTAAAAATCTTACAAATTAATTTCCATAATACAGGAAAATTATTTCATCATTATATTAAAGGACTTAATAACAACAAGGAGACAGAAGATTATACGTTTCTAAAGAAATCCTGTATTATTTAACACTGTGAAAAATCTCTTATTTGTGATGAAAAGTTGATAGTGTATATTTAAAACAATGGCATTTTTCAATACTTACTATAGGCCCAGTTGTATTATAGGTTTCAGTACTTACTGTAGTACTCTGCATGTTTATTTATTGATATGAAAAAACAGCTGTTTCTTAAATATATCAAGGTAAATGGTAGCAGGTTTATGTCTATTTTAACTGTAAAGTTAGTGAAAAAAAAAAAAACAACATAGTGAAAGGGAAAAATCTGCCCACAAAACAAACATTTTTAAAGCCACTCAGATCAATAACACTAAATCATCTGCTGGTGAGATAATTGCACATAAATATATATAAAAATATTTATATAGAGAACATTCAAAAATATAAAAAATTGTTTATGCATTTCTAGAACAAATAAAGCCATTTAGAAAAATAAACATTCCATTTTTACATCACTTTGTCTATGTTTAATACGCTTTCTACCCAAGTTCGTAGGAACCAAGTTTAATCAGTTTATCTCATGAAAGGTAAAAATCTTGAATGTATTTGGTGGAAAGCTGAAATCTGCTCAGACAAGGCAATTGTACGGAATCTCCAAACATATTTGTTTTTAAATGGATGGAAACTATGTAAAATTCATTGTATAGAATGCTTGAAAATACAACTTAGGAAAAGAAATTGTGAATCTGAGCATGCTGATTCTTGGAGCACTGCAGTTGCGTTAAAAAGCAAACATCTTAACTCTCCCACATACTCTTTACAACTAACAAAGAAACTGCTTAGCAACTGTCTATTTTTTAGCCCCCACTGCTCTGTTATGAGGAAAAAGGAAGAACTAAGTCTGTGTTTGTTCATAAAGCTGAACATAGTAACTGTGGTCTTCATGATGTGATTTTTAACACACTGCAACACCTTATCTGATGCTGTTTTCCTCCTTATTCTTATGCTTTTCACACAGTTATATTTCAAAATAGGCTATGACACTTAAAAAATGACATAAGCTTTTATAGCCACTACATCTTTTATAGTAAAATTCTCTCCAGACAAATAAGTCCAACAGTACTTTCCAGTGATTAATACTCAGACAGTGGCTTCTAATGTTGCCCCCAAATCCTTCTTCCTAAGAGTTTGTTCATTGCCTGTGTGCTGTGGTCAAAGGAGAACGAGATGAGCTTCCCTAACTGCTCAGAGAGGATCTCTAGGCATCCTTCTTAGAGTGTGGTCCAAATATCTGTATTCCCTGGCGGCTGAATTTCAAAGCCCACCTCCTTCACACAGAATCAGAATTTGTACAGAATCAGAATTTGCACTTGATACAGTCTCTAGACAGTGATTTATGTTCACTAAAACTGGGAATGCTTTATTCTAGACGTCTAGTCATTTCCTAATAGTTCTCATTCTGTGCAAAGGAACCTTAAGTGTTTTATAAATTCTTCAAATGCTCATTGATAAATATTTCACATTTCTGACCAATTCATTCCAGTGTATGTCTTCCTAATTATTTGAAGTAAAAAGACAGAAAAACGGGCACCTATCTCCGTAGAAGGCATGAAGCACTTTGCCAGTACTAAGCAGGAAGGTTGCTCACGTGCTTATTTCTTTCACTCCTTTTTATTGCTTACACAGATAAATAGGTTTCATTCTGGCAGATTCAGACATGCATATAACACACTTTGATCAAATGCTGGCATCTGAACAATTAAGATCCACACGGCACAGGAACTATTCATTCATTCAATGACATTTGCTAAAACAGAAAAATAGAATTGCTTTTATTACCATTGTTTATTTGCACTGTGTTTCTGAAGTTATATTGCCTGTGTGAGATTAGTTTTTAACCTATACACTGGAGATAATTAAATTGACCTTTCTTACAGAGACTTGTAAAATTAAATGTGGTATCATATAGCTAATATTTTAACACAATGCCTGTTGTTAAATATGCATCAGGCCCCCTTCTTCATATGAAGAGCAGTTACAGAGGGTGACGCTGTGTGATATTTTAATGTTGGGCCTGGAGATGAAGGAAGGTGAACAATGTTTTGTCTGAAATAAAAATTCTGGTCTTGGAATTGCTCTTCAGGCTGTTGGAGTCCCAAAGTCCTTGCAACTTAACTCTGCCTTTGTTTAAATAGTCTGCTCCAAGGTAACTATTTAGTCGTGCTATTTCAATAAGAGAAAACTAATACACAATTCATGGGGTAGAGTCTTCGCCTAAATACTTTTATATCTCCATTTCCTTTTGACAGCTGTTAGCAAGTATTGAACTTGAATTTGTTTTAAAGTAGGAATTTAGCACTTCTACTTTAACACCAACTATAGCTAATTATTTTAGATAAAACCCATAGTACAAGTGGACATGTCAATAGGCTGTTATTTAAGACATGATAAAAATTTCCAATTTTCAAGTGTTTTCTTGAATTTCTCTTGTTTTAAATTCTAAGCGAGATCTCATGGCATCACTCACAAAATGTCACCGAGTAACTTGTTTCTGAGGCACACAGAATGTGTCTAATGCACACAGAAACCTCAGGAGCTGAGGATGTAGGCTGGTGGGACAAGAATTAGTAGGTAAAGTCTCTTTTCTGTGATAATTACTTTTTATTTCTCGCAGTCAAAAGCAATAAACACATAAAAGTCATGTGGTCAGTGTCCACCATTGTGATAGAGGACAAACACATGGGTCCTTAGCCTGCTACTCATTAAAAATACGATTTGTGATCCCCGGCACCACAAAAAAAAAAAAAAATACGATTTGTGTTTTCTCCTGAGGCAGACAGGGACATAAAGAAGTTTTTGCTAAAAACTATGACTCTTCACTTGGGCCTGTAGATGCCCAACAGGTAACTAAAAGCAAAACAGAACTTGATCTACATTTTGTATCCTTCATTATTTTCAAACTTTGGATACAGGTATGTTAGGAGAAGTTGGCAAAATTGTATTTATCAGTCTTATCCTACTTCATCCTCATTCAAGACTGAGGACACCAAGAGTAACTAAAGTAATTTTCAGACATTTCAGGGACATTCAATCACCAATTTTTTCAGTGTCAGTTCCAGACTACCCCCTGGAGCAATGCCTAGAAGCCTGTAGCCGCTGTCCTAAACCTGCAGTCACCCATGTCGCGGGAAAAACAGAGGCTTGCAGACAACTCCAGGATGAGACCACCCTCCTGAGCAAAATCAGTCACCTCGCTCCTCAAGTGACAGGATTCCCAGGAGCTACAGACACGCAGGCCTGCGAGCCTGGTCGACGGCACCCCATCCAGCCCGCTGTGGCAACCCAAGTGGACCAGACCGCCTCTTCAGGCCTGTGGCCCCTTCTCATCCTCAAACCAAAGCCTTTGCCATCTCCTCTCAGTTTCCTTTGCTCTGAGACGGGCTTGATCTTTGTCACAGTCACGCTTCCCTTTATTTCCTTACTTTTAAATTAAAGTCATTGTCTATGAATTCATTTTGTTGCTCGAGTTTTAATTTCTACTATCACCAATACAAGATGTATACTAGCTGGTGACAAAAACACATTGGACTCCTGTGGAACAAATTATGGGCCCGCGGTTGTTTAATTATCTGCATTACACCAGACTTTATTCTTCTCTGTTGTTCGCGCCAACTCTATTAATAAAAAAGGAGGAATGTGACAAAATGGGCAGATGTTTGCGTATTACGTTTACAAATAAAACCTCGAATAGAACAGTGTGTGTGGTCGACAATGATCACAGCAATTTCAGGAGCTCCAGCCTGGAGCACACTCTTCCCTCAATATGCTGAAGAGTCACTGTCCACTTTACTCCTCTGCTCGCTAAACCCATTCGCTGCATTTGAAACTCTGCCCGTGTCAGCGGTCACTGCTCATTAACTTCTCTGCCCAAACCACTGTGTCAACTTAAGGTTCTATGATGGCAGAGCATGCTTCTCTGAATCAGTGTGGGAAATCCTGAGGTCGGACCACCCGGGACGATGAAGACTGCCCACAGCTGTGCCTTCACCAGAGCGTACAGAGAAAAATGTGTAAGGACGAGCGGTTCAGAAAGCGCAGAGGAAGGAAACGGCGGAAGTACTATGACTTTGATAACTCTTCGAAGATTGTTTTGGTCCTCTGACCTGTACCCTATGTGTTATATAACTCGAAGGCACAACAATGTCAACACATTTTTTGAAAAAATAATGAAGGCTGAGAGGTGCTCTTTTATCTTCCTCTATTATTGTAATACTCTGAAATTCTATCAAACTATTCCCACTGTGTGAAGAATGGAGCTTCGTGGTTAGTGGACAAAATACAAGAATCTGTGAAATGAAAACATGTTAATGAAAGTCCTAGTGGGAAGAAGGGTGGAAAGGACGGTCCAGGTTGGCCAACGATGACAGGGAAACATTGCAGACATGCTAGGTCTATACATGCTGTCTGTTAAATGTGATGGTGGATGTCGGCATTATGCAGGGAGGATGCCAAGGACAGATTCTGAAAATGGAGAGGATCACAGACCGAGCAGATTGGATAAAGATAGACTCCTGAGCCATTTTAAATGAAGTTGCCTTACCTGTTAGACCAAAAAATCAGAGGGAGAAGTGGTTTGGAATGCTATACTAGTCATTAAATTGCAACAGTGCCAGAAAGGTAATTTAAAACCAAAACAATCTTATCACTTGACTTATATGAATTCACTGTTTTTATCTGCACGAATAGAGAAAGGCTCGCACATGGTCCCAAATATTGTGTCTGAGGTAAGGAAGGAGGATCGACCCCCAAGTGTAGGCAGTGTGATAAAGCAAGCTCTTTGCCAAGAAAGCAAGACAAATATCAAATAAATTGCTCTTCTCCGTGACACGTTTTGACTTGTGGCTTTAGTAAGCTCCCGAAATGCTTTGAGGTCTTTGCTGTTTGTTAAATCATGGAAAATTTTAAGATTTCACTTACTAATGTGGCTGTGAGATTAAAGCAGTGCCCAGGAGTCCTACAGAGACTAGCTAAATGATCTGGCTTATTCACTTCATAGGATGTTGATTTCTTTTACTTTCTGTTTGGCTAATAAACTTGAAGAGAGAGGTAGATTCATAGATAAACTCATTCAGAAAAATGATAATCTAGAGGTTAAGACTCAAGGAGACTTGTGTCAAGCTGTTTGAGTGTGAATTCGAGTTTTGCTGCTTACTTTTGTGTAAACTGGGGCACCATCTTCAACTCTCCTGCCTCAGTGTCCTCGTCTCCAGGATGGAGATTAGAGAATCTATCTCACAGGTTTTTATGAGTACTAAATGTGATAAGGCATATCCAGTGTTTAGCATGAAATCAGGCTGCTGGATTTGGATGCTCAGTGTCTCCCAAGGGTTCATGTGCTGAGGGTTTGATCTCTATCTAGGGTGGTGCTACTGGGGGAGAGTGGAAACTTTGGGAGGTAGGAACTTTCACAAGTTCTTAGGTCATTGCAGACATGCACTTGCAAGGGATTCTGTAACCCTGCTCATCCTCCCTCTGCTTCCTGGCTCATGATGTAAGCAGTTCACTCTGCCACATGCTTTTGTTGTGATTTGCTGCCCTTACGAGAGGTCCAAGGCCGCACATTGCCTGATCTTGAACTGGAACTTCCAAAATGTGAGTCACAATATACTGACAAAATGTCATCCAATATAAACAGTTAAGTACCCACAAATGTTAGTTGTTATTATAATGTTTTTGCCATTTTATTTTTTATTTTGAGACAAGGTCTCAGTAAGAGGTCTCAAAGGCAGGTCTCAAACCTGCTTCAGTCTCCCAAGTAGCTAGAATTGCTGCTCTGGGCATATATTTGAATATTTTAATTGAATAAAAGGCAACGGCACTACTTTGCATCTTCTTATTCTTGCTTCCTGTAAGGTGCAGAATTGCTCTAAATTCATCCAATCCTGAGGCCCTCCAGCCCTCCTAAGAATGTAACTGGTGCTTCTGTGATAAAAAGATAAGGAGCCGAGGCGCTGTCCATAAAGTGTTCTTGGTTTCTCAAGCTTTGCTGGCCCTAATATCTTTATAGAAAAAAATCTATAGAATTATCCGTTGAAAACAGTCTCAGGTTTTTATATATTTAAACTTTTAAGAAAATATTAAATATTTCTTGTTAATTCCCCCATTATTTATATAATTTTCACACTATAATTTTCTCTCAAAATAGTATAAATTTAGCTTTATCACTTTGCCTTTAGGATGTAAGCCTCCAAGAACATAAAATTTGGCTCTCTCTGAAGCACACATTGTTTTCAAGGACTGTTCATATTCTTACCTTTTAACATATCTTTAGAATTGAAATTTATAAATAGATGTTGAATTAGGAAAAAATAACAGGTGTATCCAGAATGGTTTATAGAATTAGTTTTGTAATAGGTTTAGGGATGATATTTTGACATTAAGCAACCTAGGAAAAGCAGATGTTAGTCTATTTTTTCAGAAAGTCTAAAAAAAGAGATTTTTAAATCTGCTGGTGGCAGCTTTAGGAGTGGTTGTTATGACACGTGAACCCTAGAGGAATAAGAAGAATGCTGAGAATCAGGCCCGATTTGGTCACAGGTACCTCTACACCCCACTCTCCAAATACTACTGGCACTGGAAGGAGAACAGGGTGAGAGGTGGTGACCCCGACGCTAAAGTCACCACACAAACTGACAGCTACTGGGTAATTTGAGAAGGCCATCCTAGTTTTTTTTACATGAATCATTTAGATTTGCTGCCAAAATCAATCAGACTTCTTAAACTTCATAATTTCACTTAAACTCTTTAGGAACCACTGATGATTTTTCTTTTGGAGTTTTAAGCCACTTGTCTAAGTCACTCCAAAAATTCCTGTCAGAAGCTTGTCATTACTCCTAAGGAATAAGATATCAGATGATATTAAATCATATTTTGAATGAAACACAGCTTTGGGTCGCTTGTGTGGCACCAATACATAAGTCTTTGGTGCAGCAAAAATGCTCAGCTTTGTAGTAAAATCCATTTTGTTTTTAGGAGCCTGGATAGAAAGTATGTCCCAGACTTTCTTTAGTGAGCCATAAAATCAAGTTCAATACTGGAATATGAGCAAAAGTGGAGTTTGCCACTGCTGGGCCTGGGGTTTGGACAGATCAGCTCTGCCCATTCTGTGTCCTTTTCCTCTTTCTAGCAGAGATAAAGCAGTCCACCAGTTTTCCAGGGCAACCTCACTGAAGACACAGACCTGTTATTAAGTTCTGCAGACTATACATAGAATAAGGATCCTGCAAGATGGAACTTACCCTACACTGATATGTGACAGAGGAGAGAGCTCATACTACACTTAAAGTATGACGTGATGGGTCTATTTATTACAGCAGTTTAGCATATCCAAAATCCCACCCATCTATATTTAAAATTACACTCTCTTATAAAATTGTATGGAAATATAGATAGCTTAGCTTCACTTTAGTTGTTTTCGCCTTGCCAAGGATTCTTTCACTTACACTATTGCTTAAGGTGTCACAATAACCTTTGAAAAACAGTAACTGGAAAAATATGCCTACATTTTATAAAACTGTACTGCAGAAAGATAACTTAAAAAGATGCAACTTCAAATAAGTACCATATATAGTTCAAATTTGTGATAGAATGCAATGCAGAATCCGCAGACTTGTAAAAAACCAAAAAATTAAAGAATGTTTCAATTTTAAACCTGAGTTAATGATAAATATACTTCAAAGACTTACATTTGTCACCCAAATTGCCAAGAATAAAGTGTTACTGTTAACATATTCATTGTCCTTACCTGCTAAAGATGACATATTAATGATGATGCCACCTTCGCCTCCATGTTGTCTGCTCATGTAATCCAAGCCAAGGTAGGTCCCACTGATAACAGAGACCTAATCCAGAGGCAGAAATTGGAAAAACAATATAGCCATTAGACTTTATCATATATTTAAATACTATACTCATTAATGCTGTATCAGATACCAAGAAAGATTTCTGCAAGTATAAGCAATGAAAGAGTTTGAAAGATTTTTTTTTTTAAGTATTTCAAAAGTTACTCACTGTTTCTGGATTTCCTCTTGCTTGCCTAAGAGTTGTGTAGCTTGTCATGTCTCTACAAAACTTGACTCAGTTTCCCAATGTGAAACGTTATAAAGGCTGTATTTCAATTGTCTTTTGCCATTTGAATTTAATTCTCAGCAACTTTAGGAATTTCATGCATTCTTTTTTTCTTTTCTAAACACTGGATCAAATTTTATTTACATGTTCTCATTTCCAAGTATTCCACATTCATTTACATTACTTTATTCTCCAGGATTTTGGAATATAGGATAGCAGAGACCTTTACTTTTCTACACAATTTTAATTTTTGCCTCTTTTTTTCCTAATAAAATTTCAATGTTGTTTTTATATCTACCTCTTTTCCATGTAATAGAGTAGAAGGTGATCCCCCGCTTTAGTGTAGACACTGATTAATTTAATCCAGTCCCAAAAATCCCATTCTCCTTGACAGTGGCTGCTTTAGGAGCCAGCGTATGACCTGCGCCCGGCTGGTGAGACATGAGGGGTAGTCAGCTGGGGCTGGGATATGAGGGACAGGATGCTGCTGAGAAGTCTGTTGTTCTTAAGAAAAGTGGGAAGAAATGGTTGTATCACTCCCTTTGCATTGTTTGATATATGAGCAAAGACTGAAATGGACATTTTGTTAACATCCTGAAGGTGAAATCAACAGAAAAGGATGGCAGGTGGGTGACATGAAAGACCTTCAGTCCTAATGCTATCACTGATCTGCACTGTCAAATAATCTTGAACTCTTGTGTGAAATCACATAACCATTTTACCTTGTTTAAGTTGAGATTTTCTACTACTCAGATATGGTCTTCAGGAATGTGTATTATTTGATTTCATTAATCACTGATTACTACTATCCTAAGAAGTAGTTTATTGTTTTGCTACTTCTCTTCTCATGTACGAGCTCTTCTTGTTTTTATTCTAACATTTAAGAATTCGCTACCCTGAAAGTGTAAATAAAGACCAAAATATAAAATAGATATTATGAAATAGGAAGAATGTGTCCAGAGGGGAAGGGGAACTAGGGAAGGAGGATGGAGAAAGGAAGAAGGAAAAAGGAAAAGCAAAGAAAAAAGACAGGAAAAAAAGGAAACAAATAAGGGGGGAGGAGTCGAAAGGAGGCGATCAGAAGGGCAAAAAAAGAAAATCCAAATATATATTGATTTTGTACATGTACAGGTACAAAACCCCTACGATGAATATGATCATTATGCATGTACCAATAACATTTATATTTAAAAAAAGTAATTCACTACTGCACACAATGACCTAACTGTGTGGGGTAAAACCAATATTTGAAACCTCATTTTTCCTTTTATATTCAAAAATTCCTCTCTCTTCCAACTCAGACTTTTAAAAGTGAAACTTCCCTTTTGATTTCTTAATTCCTAGTTTTTTCATGCCGTGCAATACTCAGAGAAAATAATTCACTAGCAATGAGTCTGACACTGAGGGCGCACATTGGTGTTTACCTTCTTTTTATTTAAAAATTTGTTTTAGAGTTTACTTGACAAGTATTCAGAGATGCCTCTTCCTAATAGTAGCTCTAGAACGAAAAAAGTAAATTGAAGATTCTGTTCATTTAAGCCATGTGTCAGTTTGATATTAAGTAGGCTTATGGAGAATGAATAAAATCTCCCCATGATCCTCTTTAAAAAGGAAAAATAATGAAAACACTGTTTATATAAGAAGAAAAATGTAGATTGCTGAAATTACTGCAGTCAGGTATATTCTGTTAGTTTCCGCCCAATCTTCAGTGTGTCCAAACAGAATTCCTGTTTATAGGTGCTGGAACTATATGCTTCTAGTCTCAGGTATTTGCAATGTCACAAACACACAGCTTTTGTGTTTTGAGCACCTATAACATGCAGCCAAATAGAAAATTTGGAAGTTTGAAGTCTTTTTTTTTTTAAACTAAAGTTTATGTCTGGGTTTTTAGTGGAGAACAAAATATTATTTTCCTGTTAGTTTAAGAACTGAATGATTTTTTCAAGTGAAAGAGTTCATGGGATAATCAACAAGATGAGTGTAAGGCTTTAGTTGTACATTTCCTTAAGTCCTTATTAGAAGTCAAGTAAGGTAGAGGTACGGATATTAAAGTGAGATTGTGAGAAAAATGTAGACTTTGATATCTGGAAGGGAAATATTACACTATACCTTGGTAGGTGTTTCACATGAAACTCAATAGTCCTGTGAGACAGGGCATTTATCTTTCCCCTTTTCCAAACTGGGAAACTCAATATCAGAGAAATTAAATAATAGTTCATAAACTGGAGATTAAGGACTAAACTTTAGTTTTAACTAATGATAAATCTATTCCTTTATAAAGCACATTTTTAATCAATTAATATATTTTGAAAAAAATTACCAGCAATAGCTATCTGTGTTGTTTAATTTTTATACTAAAGAATTCAATTTATGTTAGTTGTATGTTCAAATGATAGTTCTTGCCTGAATAAGGTCATTAAAGCTTCAAAAAGTTAAAATGAAGAAAAGTACATTACAAATTGTCTAGCTGATATTCATAGTTAAGTCTATTTCTGCCCAATTATCGGAGTGACTTTCAACAGTTTGTAAAGACTCAGTCTTTCCTGGACATCCCTTGTGAACTCTGCGCAGCTATACATAACAAGACTGTAATCAGCTTCAGACAAAGGAGGAAGCAAAGCAAAAGACTGGGAAACAAAAGACTGGGAGAGCCTTGGTGTATGTTGTCTGGGAAGAGTGATGAGATCAGCAATGCAAAGTATTAGGCATAAGTAACTTTGGTAAATCATGAAAGTGGAAGTAGAGATGATACTGTGTGGCAGCGCTGATCTATTAGGAAATCATCTAAACACGGCTAAAGTACACAAATGGATGTGCAGGTGTGCAAAACATAACGGCACTTTGATAAATGTTAATTGAAGTTCTACTCTGTTAGGACACAAAACAATAGTTTTCTGCCTTGAAGAAGCTTAGAGTGTACTAGCAAAAATCACTCACACACACACAAATTGTGAATCGATAAGTTCTATGAGAATATTAGAAATATGTTGTATAAGATTTCAGAAAAGGGAGAGATCTGATTCTGGAGGTATAGAAGTTCAATGGTAGCGTACAGGCGGCCCTGGGTTCAATCCCCAGCACAGAAAAGAAAGAAAGAAAGAAAGACAGAGAAAGAGAGAGAGAGAGAGGGAGAGAAAAGAGGGAGAAATGTGTGAAGTCCTTCAACTCAATGTTTACTCTCGGACATAGGCAATAACATAGAAAAACAAGCAAAAGAATAAACATGGAACTACATAAGACCAAGGAAGCATCCAGAGCAAAGTCTAAAAAAAAAAAGAAAGGTTTTACAAACTATGTGCAAGTATTTATATTACTCTAACAGAGATAATCAAGTTGGAAAAATACAGATTGGTCTGATTCAAATTTACTTTTGTGATGGGTGTAAATACCAAGAAAAGTAACACATTTTTAAACTACATGTGCATAACAAAGGTCACATCTTGTACTCTCTATGTAAAAGTAAGCAAATTTCATCAATCCTTGAAGTTAAACTAAGAAGTGATCTATGTCACCAAGACTAAAGTACAAACTCAGGCTGGCTAAATTTCAGTGGGGAAAGGGGTCACAATAAAATTTCCCCATTATTCCAGAATTTTTATTTGTAAATATTGTAGCTATTTTCCAGTTTGGAACAGGTGCCTATTCATTCACATAGGCCACATTAAAGTAAATACGCCCTCTTAACTAGATGGAATTATTCAAATCCTTTATCTTTGTGATAAATACCTGACTATTTTCATGTTTTTCTATATTAACACTAGTCATTGCACACTCTTTCTGAGAGCTGATTTCTCAGAGAAAAAACAAAGTAAGTGCCATTATGGATGTGCTTCAAATAAGACCTTTCTATTCTAGTGATCTTTCTAATAACATCTGTAGTAATTATTGATAAAGGTACTAAAACTACCAGTACTAATGCTAACGAGAGAAAGCTACTGTGTAATTTGTGTATTTTCACTGGGATAGCAAGATTTAAAAAGTTTTGTCATTTAATGTGGCATAAGTTTATAAAAACATATTCTTAAAATTTCCCATAGCACTGGCTGTACATTCAAACTTTTTGTTTTATCAGCAATCAAAGACTATAACTACATATGATTCATAGTAAATCAGAGGTTACAAACAGAGATTTTTTAAAAAGAGTATCATTTTCTTATCACCCTCACCATTTAAAGTAATCCAATGAGTTTAGGAAAGGAATGGACAAATAACAAAACTAAAAAGGAAAGAGTAAATATTAATATTTATATTTCATTTATTTAAACATTAATATTTATATTTTACAAGAATAGAATAGTAAAAATAAATATAAAAGGTTTGAATTCACAAATATAAAAAGATGTTCCCAAATGCAATTTTAAAACATAAGCTCTCACAATACAACATTAGCAAGAGACAGATTTAATATAAAATATTACTTATACTTTTAAAATAAAGAAATGGAAAGATAACTAGGTAAATATGAATCAAAAGAAAATTATGAAATATTAAGTTTATATATAGAAATATAGAATAGATGAAAATACTATGGGCAGCAAATAATGATATAATTTAAACAAATCAAAGATGAATCAATTATAGCACCAGCAATTTAGGCTCTATTATGAGTTTATGATATGTAGAGTACAAACTGACAGAATTATTGAAAGAAGTAGGTCAACTGACATTTGTCATTTGATATCTGGATTTTTGTAGAGAAACTGAAAGACTCGATTTAAAAGTAAGACAAAGTGTAACTGACATCCAAACCAAATAAGAACATGCTAAGAAAATTGTAAGATAGTATCATTTACAAGCAAAGACACAAACATTAAAGTAGGAATTAACTAAGAAAATTCAATAGTACATCAAATGTTAGTGTATCATCATAAAAATTTAACCAAAAGTTGTAAATGTGGTTTCCAGTTGGAAAATTTTCCATTTATTTCACTATATTACTCCCTGAGTATAGAGGAAAATCAAAGAATTCAAATCAGGAAAAGAAGCCACCAAGTCCAAGTCACATGTATACATGTATATATGTCTATGTATATGTGTGTATATATATGTATATGTATACGTGTGTGTATGTGTGTGTATATTTACAACTAGAATCCTGGAAACAGATATAAGGAGCAACTATGTACTGTTATCAAAGTGAGACCTACAAATCCACTGCTTTGGTGAAGTACTATAAATCTCATCAACTCCAAGTTATCCTAGTCAAGTAATTAATCTTGCGTATTTCAATTTAAGTCAAAATTAATTGCCTAAGCACTACCTTTAAGATAGTGTTGATTTTTGAAAGAAACAGAAAAACACCAAGTTCCCGTTTTCAAGGTTTTAATGCACAAGGAAGATACTCTTGAAGTAGGAGGCGGCTCCCTGTACACCTATGCACACAGTGGCCACATTGTTTTTTATACTCTCCTGCTTTGCAAGTCTAGTGTAGAATAAATTTACAAAGGACAGGGTGACCTCAAGTCCATCAAACATTTTGTATTAGCTAAGGTGTGAGTTCTACCAAAGCTTAATAGCGTATGTTAAAAGTGTTCATAAAATAAGATAATTAAGAAACTTGTGATAGAACAGGTAAAACAGAAAATCATAGTGTGGAATTTCATATTTTTATTATTTAGGCTAGAGCTAAATAATCAGAAAACACGGTGGAAATCATACACACACATATAGATTTTGAGGATCAAACACTTGTGAACCAGAAGTTCGATTGTGGAGGACAACACGCCACCATTGCCACCTGGAAAACCACAAAGTCCTAGCCATCTCTGCACCCTGGTTCCCCTCAGCACAGAGGCGACTCCCAAACAACCAACCTGATCAAGAATGAGGCCAGTTCCCTGCAGGAGGGGTGAGCCTGAAAGACTTGGCTGCTCCTGGGAGAAATCATGGACGATCCAGCAGCACTGACGCCAAGAAAAGCCCACAGCTGTTGCGAACTGCAAAAACAGTGTGGGATTTTATCCCAGTAGTGATTTCTTCATGGCGACATAAAGCAGGAGAAAAAATCCAGTGCAGCATCTGCCCTGCCACATTGCCAGGAAGGCTTCAATCGTGCACAGTTTGGGAAAAGGGTTGATGATGTGGGACTGAGCCACAGGACACCTATACTATAGTTTCATTCCACAACTGAAGTGTGACCCTACTACAGAGACGGGGTGACGGACAGCCACAGGAATGAACACAGAGAGAGTGAGGGCTCGGCAGAGTTCCCCTGAGGAGTTCAGGGCAGGCCAGGAAGGACATGGGGTCTGCACCCCATGATGGGAGCCAGGCTCTCTGTGTGTGTCTTTCAGAGGTGGCTGGATCTGAAGGTGATAATGCTGAGTCCAGCAGCTGGCTTGAGTCTCCACCCCACAGCCCATTTCCAGTGAAGACCACTAGTCTGATTGCTTCTCCATGCTTCCTAATATGAAGGGGGCTGTGAGTTGGCTTAGACAGCAACCACAGCTTTGGGGTACAGACAAGGAAGCTCTTGAACGGGGTAAGGGTCACATCACAAACCCACAGTCTATAAAGAGGGGCAGAAAGGACTGTGACTTGCTGGATTCCAAAGACTGCAGGTCCTTTAAGGAAACCACTCATTTGGAAATACATAGGAGATCTATTGACCCATTTTTTCTCCTTTACTGGTTTTTGTCTTTTTGTGGCATTTGGAGATCTATCTCCTAGTTTTTTTCCCTTTTATTATTTTTGTTTGTTTCTTTATTGTTTTGGTCCTCCTTTTGTTCTCTCTTTTCATTCTCACACTGTCTTTCTCTCTCTCTCTTTTTTTCTTTTATACAATAGCCCATTTCTAGAGAACTAGGTACTGGCCAAATTACACTCTAATCTCCCTTTCCAAATAAACAGATGTGGTTGGATCGTGGAACAAAGGCAAAGGCCAATAATTAGCCACACCCAGAGTATGCCTCTGAAAAGCAGACATTGACTAAAGAAGTCTCCCTATTAGCAACAAATCTATCTACCATAATCAACCCATAAGCCTCAGGACAGAAAACAAAGAAACAAACAAAAAATAGAAACATGAGCAGACAAGCCAACAAAATGCCTCCCAAAACTCCCAACTCCCCCAAAGTTGATACATGGGGCAATGAAGGGGAGAAAATCAAAAGCCACACACACAAATTATTCAGGATGATATTAGGTGAGATAACAAAACAGATCAAGAAGGCATCGACAAGCTCACAGAAGATATAAGTAAACAGATGTTGCGCCAAAGAAAACAGTGATCAGTGAGTCTGGAGAAGGCACTAATAAAGAACTTGCAGAGCTAAACAAAAAATGCAAAACATGAATGACAGGCATAGAAAAGAACGAGAGTCCATAAAAAGGCTCTAAATCAAAATTCAGGAGATTAAAAATTCAGTCAAAACTACAAGCAGCAGAAGTGACCAAATATGACGCCACTAAAGAGAGAGGCCTTAAAAACAAGAAACATGAAAAATGGGTTCAACAGCACCTAGATGATGCAAAAAAGACTAATATAAGATGAACTGGAATTAGAGAAAAATTAGAAGAGCACAAAAAGGACATTAAAAATTTATTTACAGAAATAGTAGCAGAAAACTTTCCAAACATGGAAAAATAATTTAGCATGAAGATAAGTGAGGCATATAGAATGCCAAATAACGAAGATCAGAAAAGGACCTCTCTATGGCACTTCCTAGTCAAAATATCAGAAATCTAACACAGAACAGAATCTTAAAAGTTGTTAGAGAAAGGGAACAGATCACTTATAAAGGAAAAACCTGTAGAATTACAGCAGATTTAACACAAACCTCAAAGGCAAGGAAAGCCTACAGTGAAGTGTTTCAAGCCCTGAAAAATAAACAAACAAACAAAAAAAACCTTCCAACACAGACCAATGTAACCTGCAAAATTATCTTTCAAAATTGATGGAAAAACAGGATATTTCCATGATAAAGAGCACCCAAGAGGTTTATGATCAGCAAATCAGCACTCCAAAATATCAATGAATCAAAGACTGGTTCTTTGAAAGATGAAGAAAATAAACAAATCCTTAGCCAATCTTACCAAAAATAAAAAAAAAGAAAGAAAAGACCCAAATCAATGCAATTAGGAATGGAAAAGATGAAATCACACTGGACACTGCTAAAATCCAGATTATTAGCAACTTCTTCACAAACCTTTACGCCAATAAATTGGAGAACTCAGAAGAAATGGATAAATTCTTAGATAAATAGGAATTGCCAGAACTGAACCATGAAGACTTAAAAACTCTGAATAATTTAATAACAGGTAATGACACTGAGGGAGTAATAAAACCCCACCAACTAAGAAAAGCCAGGACCTGCCCAAATGCTTCACAGCTGAATTCCCTAAGAACTACAGGAAGATCTAATGCAAAAACTCTGCAAACTCTTCAATGAAATCAAAAGGAAAGAAGTAATCCCAAAATCATTCCTGGGAGCTAGTTTTACCCTGATTCCAAAACCAGACAAGGATCCAACCAAAAAAATGAACTACAAGCCAATCTTTCTAAACAACATCTATCCAAAAATCTTCCACAAGATGCTGGCAAACAGAATGCAACAAGTCATTAAAAAGTTCATACACCATGAGCAGGTAGACTTCATTCTAGAGATTCAAGGATGTTTTGACAAATGTGAATCAATAAACATAATCCATCAAATAAACAGAAGCAATGACAAAGTCACATGATCATTTCATTAGATGCAGAAAGGGCCTTTGACAAATTCTAACATCCATTCATGATTAAAAAAAAAACTGAAGAATATACGTAGAGAAGGATCTTATCTCAATCTGATAAAAGTCATTTGTGACCAACTTACTGCCATCATATTAAATGGGGAGCAAATGAAAACTTTCCCTGCAAAAAAAGAAACTAGACCAAGATGCCCACTATCAGCACTCCAAAGTAATTCTCCAAACATTAGCCAGAGCAATCAGGCAAGAAAAAGAAATAAAAGGGACATGTGTAGGAAGTCAAAGCATCAGTATTTGTAGATGACATCATCCTCTCTATATGAGACCCCAAAAATTCCACTAAATGAGCCCTAGAATTAATAACCAAATTCAGCAATATAGGAGGATACCAAAAATCAACACAAAAAGTCAACAGTGTTCCTGTACACCACTAATTAACTCAGTGAGAAAAAAGTTAGGAAAACAATACCACTTACAATAGCATCAAGAGAATTAAGGAATTAACCTAGCCAAATGAAGAAAAAGAGCTCCGCAAAGAAAATAACATCACTCTGAAAAAGGAGATTGAAGAGAACATCAGGAAAATGGGAAGATGTTCCTGGATAGGCGGAACCAATATAGTCAAGACGGTTACACTTCCAAAACTGACCTGTAGATTTTATGCCATCCAATCAAAATACCAACAACATTCCTCACAGATCTAGAGAAAACAATCCTAAAATTTATATGGAACCAGAACAGATCCAGAATAGCAAAAATAATCCTGAGTAGTAAAAGGAAAGCAAGAGGCATCATAACATTAGATTTGAAGTTATACTACAGAGCTACAGTGATTAAAAAAAAAAAAAGCAGCATGGTACTGGCACAAAAACAGACATGTGGACCAATGGAACAGATTAAAGGCAGCAGAAACAACCGAAGTACATTCAGCTATTCGGTCTTTGACAAAAGGGCCCAAAGCATATGCCAGAGGAAAGACAGCCTTTTAAATAAATAATGCTGAGAAACTGAACATCCACATTCAGAAGATTGAGTCTAGACCTTTGAGTCTCCCCATGTACTTAACTAAACTGAAAATGGATCAAAGATCTGAATGTTAAAACAGAAACACTTTATCTTCTGGAACATAAAACAGGTAAAACTCTTGACAACGCAGATAGGCAAGGGCTTTCTGAACAGAAAGCCAATAGCACAAGAAACAGTACTGAGAATCAGCAAATGAGACTTTATCAAATTAAAAAACCTTCTTCACAGCAAAGGAAACCACCAACAGAATAAAGGAACAACATACAGAATGGGGAAAAAATTTGCCAGCTATTCTTCAGATAGAGGACTAACATCTATAATATATAAAGAACTCAAAATATTAGACCTCCCAAAATAAAAGAGCTAATAAAAAATGGGCAACTGAAATGAATGGATACTTTTCAGAAGAAGTGCAAATGGGAACTAAAGACATGAAAAAAATGTTCAGCATTGCTGGCCATTAGAGAAATGCAACAACACTGAGATTACATCTTACTCCAGAAAGAATGGCTATCGTGAAGAAATCAGATAATAGCAAATTCTGGCAAGGCTGCAGGGAAAAAGGAACCCTTCTAACATTGTTGATAGGAATGCAAACTGGTACAACCACTGTGGAAATCAGTATGGAGATCCCACAAAAAACTAAAATTAGAAATTCCATTCTACCCAGCTATTCATCTTCTAACAAGAGTCATCATATTACAGTGACATATGCATGTCCAGGTTTGTAACAGCACAATTTATAATAGCCTATATGTCTATCAGCAGATGAATGGATAAATGTGGTATTAATACACAATGGAGTACTACTCTGCCATAAAGAAGGGTAAACTTGAGGCATTCATAGGTAAAAGGATTTAACTAGACCACAATATTACGTGGAATAAATCAGACACTTGAGCTTATTTTTATGATTCAAAGTCTCAATTTCCTCCTAATTGTAAAAGAAAATGCTTCTTTTCCCCTGACATCTCTAATTTCTATTTTCTATATTGTAGGTCATTGTTTCACTTGTATGAAGTTATAACCTTTATTTTCCTTTATAAACATCATGTAATCAAATGATTTTAGGCAAAAAATATGGATAAGATAGCTTACCAAATTAATCTGCAGTGTTTTTTCCCAATTTTTCTCATTATTCACTCCAGCGTTATTCACCAAGATGTCCAATCTTCCAAAGTAGTCTACAACTTTTCTAAAAGTATCTAATTTTAAAAAAGACATTATAGATATATTTTATTGTCCACATAAGCATTTAAATCCAACCCATGCCATGTAATGAGTTTTGTGAGTTTTGATTTATCTTCCCTTACAGTGACAAGCACACACATAACCTACAACTTAATTCCTTGCATCTTGACATATGATTTGTGGACCGGCAGCCTCAATCAGCATTACTCAGGAAGTTGTTAAAAATACAGGATTTTGCAAACACTACAGGCTTACTGAGTCAGTATCTTACTTTAACACATCCATAGATGATCTGTATGCACATTTAACATTTCTAAGGAGTAACTTAATGCAGTAAATTTTAGAAAACTGGGCATCCTAAGGTAAGAGCTGCTTGCAGCAAAGAACTCCTCCAAGTCACTCTGAGCAGACAGTATCTTTTCAGTTCCAGCCAGCTAAGAAGTTATTGGACTACAGCACAGACTGTGACATAATGTCTTTTACTAATAAGCCATATTATACTTATAAAGTATTATATTAACACAAGTTTTCTTATGTACTCTATTCCATTATGATTATTTCAGGAAGATTTTAAATTCTAGTCGTAAAAGTCTCCTTTTCATTCAGTTGATTTTATCAGATTCATGAAACTTTGATGTTTGCTATTTTATTTTTTCTCTTTATCACTCTTTATTACTACTTTACATTATTAGTTTGTATTAAAACTCTGTTCCACCAGGGTAGACTGGATTCTGAGGCCTCGGTACCACCAATTCCATTGTTCAACCACATATTAAATTCTTGCAAATCTTCTTTATCCAGTCCAAAACAGGCTTTGTCACCTTAGTAGTGAGAAACCTATTATTTCTCAAAGCAGCCTTTTATGTAGTTTTATTGATTTAAACTCTTTCTGAAGGTCTTTTATTTTATTCAACCTAGTTCTATCACCTGAGAGTATAGATAATAATTGCAGTTATTATTCCAAAAGATAGAAATATGTTCTCAGCTCAAGTAGATTCACATAAACTTATTTTGATTGAAACAAATTCATAGAATTTTTAACAACCGCCAAACATATTTGGGAAGGCACTGATTGGCCAGTTCCCAAATGGATCATCTGCTGTGTAAGTTAATTGGTGAAAACTTTGTCAAGGCTTTCTGTTATGTACTCTTTTATACTCACTGTACTGGAATGGGAAACAACAACAACAACAACAAAAAAAATGTTTACTTTTTCATGGAATTATAAAATTGTTTCTGAAAATCTCAAATTGGTTCCAGAAAAGGTCAGACATGGAATACTAGTTTTTCTTTTTTCTCCCCTCCTCCATCCTGTCTACTGCACGCTTTACAACTCTACAGAAACTGCCCCCATTTTATGGGAAATTAGATTGTTAAATTTGTATGTCTAATTTTTCTTTAATTTTCTTTCTTCATTCATTTCTTATGCTCTCCCTTTCCCAAGGCATAATATATATCTATCTTTTTATTTTCTGACATTGCATTGAGTTCTGGGCTTAAATGAGTTCTAGTTTTTTTTTGTTGTTGTTGTTGTTGTTTGTTTGTTTTTGTGGGTGCTGGGGATCGAACTCAGGTCCTTGTGCTTGCTAGGCAAACGCTCTACCTCTGAGCTAAATCCCCAACTCCATGACTTCTAGTGCAGCTCTTGCTGTTGCATTCTCTGTAATTTATCTAAACCCTCTGTACTGCAATTTGCTAATTTGTAAAATGAGTCATGTTTAGATTCTCTCCAGAAACCTATTCAAGCTCTGGCATTTTATAAATTCAGTGTGTCTACAAACAGATTTAAAAGTTGTCATCAGCATTAAGTCCTGAAATCGAAAGAACTGGTGTCATGCTTTCCTTTGACACAGATCTGCCGATGTCCAGACAACACGTGGATCTCTCAGGATAAACATGTCTTTCCCAGGTCACTCATTATGTGTCTGAGTTTCCTCCATAATCACTTATCCTCGAGTAATGTGTTTCCAGGCAAGGCATTAATTTTAAACTCTGTGAAGCAACTGAGGTTCAATACCATATGTGAAACTACATAAATTGAGACAAAAATAGTTTTCGGATTATGTATCCTGTTCCCTATTCCAGCAGGAGTGCAGGGTTTTACATTACTCTCTTCTGAGCCAGAGTATCATGCGCGATCAACACAATTATCCCCCAGCAGTCCTACTAGCCAGCAATCCTACTAGAACTGCGTTTGTAGAACTGTTCTACTGATGTTTGTCCTCTGGGTTATAGGTCTTTATAGCATTTGTCGATTTTAATTACATAACTTCCTTTACAACAATTTCCATAAAGTACAATGTCTTCTAACACAATCATCCATTTTCACTCTTACAGAATATTCCAAAATTTTTAAAAGAAATTCATACTTCCGTGTCCCATAAAGAGGACCACTGGAGTGAAATGCATGGAATTTATCGGACATCTGTACTAAAAACGTGCCTAACAATTTACTTGATCTCTCTGAATAAAACTTCATGAAATGTAAATATTTTATTTTTCTATTTTTTACCCAGGAAAGTAGTTTTTTCATGCAAACCTATTGGGCCCTCTATACTAGCAGAGCTGTTTACTGTCCACACCAGTGCTGTCCCTTATCTTTCCCAAGTAGATGGTCTATTTTAAGTGAGCACAATGAAACAGAAAAGTTGATGGAGACTTTTCTTCTGCCATTCTAACAAGGTGCAGTTATCATTATTTTAAAATACCATCTCAGAGGGGAAGGGGCAGAGGAAACACATGGCCAAAAGCCCCTAGGATCCCGGCGACAGTGATCCTTGAATTTACACTCTGTGTTCCAAAGACAAACACTGCCATGTCTGATTGCCTTTAAACTCTGTCTTGCAGTTTTCTGAGAGAAGCTGTTTACCACAGTGCTCTAGCCTGGTTTAACTTCCAAGCTCCTTCAGCAACTGCAATCATTTAATAATTACTGTAGCAGCAGCATCTTTGCGTACACAAAGGGGTTTTGATTACATTATGTGCTGCCAAATGGCTAAAATAAGAGGATCGCTCCCGCAGTCTTGTCTCCCCCTTAGTGTTTATGGCCTCTGGTTGTCCACAGGAAGCGTAGCAGTCCCAGCCATCTCCTGGAGCCTGACAGCAGCCGCTCCCCGGGAGGGAGCCGGGCTGGCTCCATGCCTTGGCCGGCTGTCTCGCCGGGCTGCCTTCAGGTTGTTGCTTGTCCAGGGTGTGTTTCAGGCTGACGGATTGATTGCCCTGTCTTACCTCTCAGCTGCTCCTGGTCAGCCACATCACACTGGATGAACAGAGTCTTCTGCGGCTCAAACTGCTCATCCAGGGCAGCTTTACACTTTACACCTGCTTCAAGATTCCAGTCCACCAGCGCTACCTGTAACAGCAGGAGAGGAATCACGGTCCCGAGCGGCTCGGGAGACCGAGGCGCAAAACACAAAACAAGAAACACAACAAAACCAAAAACCAAAACAACAAGACGCTCCCCTCCCAGACAGGTTCGACCGCGCCGTCCGCACCGGGAGCGACGGCCCGCGGGGGCGCGCCCCGCGGTGTCCCGGACCGGCGGGCGCCGGCGCCCCCGCGCTCACCTTGGCGCCCTTGCGCAGCAGCGCCTCGGCGAAGGCTCTGCCGATGCCCTGCGCGGCGCCGGTCACCAGCGCCACTTTGCCGTTCACGTGCATGCTGCGGTCCCGGCTCGCACCGCAGCGGGGGGCGAAGCTCCGCTCTGCGCGCCGCCGCAGCTTTTATGGCCCCCTGCGCGCCGCGGCCGGCCGGCGCTGCCCTGCCAGTGGGCGGGGATGAAGCTGGCGGGCCGGCGCCGGGAGCCCCGGCGGTGTCACCTGCCCCGGGGACTCCGGGGGGCCGGCCGCGAGCGCTCTGCCTTCCGGACTCGCCTCGGGCAGCCGATCCCGAGTGAGATCTTCCTCGTCCACTGCTGGCTGCGTGACCGGCGGGGAGCCGGCGAATGGAAAGCAGAAATGTTATTTCTTAAAAAAAAACAACAAAACAAAAACAAACAAGAAAAAAAAAAAACAGAAAAAAAAGTTTCCTTCGGTGCCCTAAAGACCAGCCGGACAGGAGAGCGGAGCCAAGGCTTGGAACCTTGGACCCTCCGCCCCGCAAAGCAAAGAGCAAAGTAAGAAGGTTACTCTTTTGTCTCAAAGTTTTTATGTAAACTCCCACCTCACTATCACTGAAGTAGAGGTGAGGGCAAAGTAACCAGGCACACTGCTCTTTACTTACTTGTGTTTTTGATGCGTTGTAGAGGTACTGGAAATGGCAAGGGAACCTCTCCTCTGGCCTGGGACTTCTGCGTCCCACCGTGTCAAAGCTGGAACTTTGAGAATCTCGTTGCGTTCGTGTGTTCAGATCAAGGTCGATTTCTGTGTCATCTTGAGCGTGCCCTGCAAGAACTTTCAACATCCATTTGCACAGGACTTCCAAAGTCCCTGGAAGCCGGGCCAGTTGTTGATTTCATGGAATGTTTATTCACTGAATCACACTGCCTCGGAGGTTCCGAAGTTACTGTGGGACACAGGATCTCTGCCCTCCAGGAACTCCGAGCTGGGCGAGATGCGTTAATTCAACCACTGTGGGGCCACGGACCGGTTGCTTTTGCTCATGTTAATATTGGCAGGCTTCACTTTTGTCAGTTTAATTGATAGGCATTTATTTTGACAAAGAAATGTAAACTCTTGGGGGAAGTAAGTGTGGGCAAAAGACTAACCGTGGAATGAATCCTTTGTAAACTTTCTTTGCTTGTGAAAGGAGACCCTAGTGCCTGTGGCTGGCTCAGCAGGGAAAATATACAGCGAAGAATGTAAAAAAAAAAAAAGTACATGGTGTTGATAAGCTACTAAAGCAAAAGTTTTCAAAGGCGGTTTGAAATTGCATCTTGAAAAAACATTGGGAAATTAAGACAGGAAGATATTCATATTTTATTATGATAACTGGGATTGTCATGTGAAGAGTAAGTGGATGGATCATAGTGACAGAGAAAAGCTAAGAACAACAACCACAAAAAAGGAAACCAATGAAAAGTGGTAATGGCATGCATGAAACAGAAGAAGAAATGGGACAGTCCCTCCATCTGAAGGAACTAGCAAAAGACACAGAAAAGGAACTGCTGGAATAACAGAGGACTGGGCTGGGACAATAAGAGTTTCCCAGCACACTCATAGGGAGAAATAGTTTTGTGAAGAAAGGAATGGTCGATAATGCAAAATACTATGTTGAACACGAGGAAAAAAAGGTATCAAAATATTTTGAATTTTCCAGGAAAATAATTAATATGAGTAAATTTAGAAGATATAGAAATCAAAATGCTGAAATTTAAGGAGAAACTAACTGGTGAGAAGGCAGGTGTTGCTCTGGATTCAAGACCAACATTACAAGAAAAGAACTAGATTGGATGGTCGTTGGGAAGATGAAAGAGCAGAGCTGAGATGGAAAGAATGGGAATACAGGAGAGTGAGAACTGAAAAAAAGTAGGGAGCAGTTTTGGGGGCGAGTGGCTGAGGTATAAAGATTCAAACTGCAGAGGTCTCTACCCATCTCCACAGCTGGCCAGCTCTGTGACCTTGTGCAAGTTTCTTCAACTTTCTGGGCCTCCGATTCTTTATTACAGAGAGTAGCAATTAAAGAGTAGCACGAAAAGCACTATTACGATGTTTGGCACAGAGTAACAACAAAATAAATACTAGTCCCAACTAATTGCTTCTTGATTATTAACAATTCATGCATGTTAGAAGGTGAAAAACTAGACAATGGTTCTTGTACTACTTAGGAAGAACTAGGCAAAGTGCATAACCCTGAATCCCTTTCCTTCTCAATGTCTACAACCAACTGCCTTTGTTCGGACCTTTCTACTTTCTATGATAGCAAAAGCAGTTCAACTCCTGAATTATTTCTTTGCTCCCAAATTTCTTAAATTCAATTTGATTTCCATATCCATCCCAAGAAAAGTTCTACAACATAGAATTGACCACTTTTAGACGTTCTCATTGTTAAAATGCCTAAAATCTCTAAATTCCAGGCATTGCATGTGAGGTGTTCTGTGCCCCACGCCTTTCTTATTTATGTTCTAGGAAGCACTGTCATTACGACATACCTCATCCGTCCAGCCTTTGCCGCCCCATTACCTGCTCACCTGGGCATCATTCCCTTCCCATATTCCTCGCCTGTTTTCCTACTCAGCCATCAAATCTCTCTGATAGACACACCAGTCACACTGCTGTAATTAGCTTAAAATCTCTACATGCCTTTACTGAGGGGTGTGTTTTTTTTCTGAATAGCTTCCAGGATAGGTGGATGTGTGTGCTTGATGTATGTTAAATGATGTACATAAGAATATGAGACATGTTCAATAGATGGTAGAAAATTTTAGATGTGAGATTTCTTGTATGATATGGTTAGATTTTTAGATAACATTAAGATTAGGAAAAATACATAGATATGATTTTTGAAGAAAAACATTTCAAACTTTTATTATGTTTTATGTTAAAAGTACAAGTTGACTTATACCTATCTACAAGAGTCCTGAGGATGTACCTCAGTGATACAGTGCTTGCCCAGTATCTGCGAGGCCCTTCAATTCCTAGCACTGCCACAAACAAAAACAAAAACAACCAAACCAAACAATAATATCCATGTGACACTGTGTATAGTATTCTGAAAACCAAAAGAGCATTCTTTATGTGGTAAACATATTCTACCCTCTTCTGTGATATTTGATATGCTTCTCTCAGCTTCTATGTAGAGAGCATTATTGATTTTCATTTATAACAGTTACAATTTTTTATCATTGAGGTGATTTGTTATTGAAAATGTAATTCACAGCTAACACAAAGTTAAACCTGAGAAACAATCACTTGTGTAATTTAGTGAAAAGGCTCTTTTTTTTTAAAGCTTTTTTTTTTTTTTTTTTTTTGTGGTGCCGGGGATCGAACTCAGGCCCTTGTGCTTACAAGGCAAGCACTCTAATCACTGAGCTAAATCCCCAGCCCCGTGAAAAGGTTCTTATTTATAAATTATATTTTATTTAGTTTCTTGAACAAAGCTCTCTTTAAAAGAAAACAAATAAAATGATGCATAATTAAGAGGATAGTTATTCCCTGAAGGCATTACAAGTATTGATATTGAACATGTGTTCAGGGGCAGGCATCCCATAATAGTCACAAGCAGAATCTTAGATGTCAGACTGACTGGGTCAGATTCCAGACCTAACTCCTCCTAGCTACCTGACCACGAGCAAGTTTTTTGACATCCCTGGGTCTCAGTTTCCTCATAAGTCAAATGAGGATGATAGTGTCTATTTCATAAAGTTCTTGTGGAAGCCACATTAAGAATAATAAATATAACTCAAGAGCTCAATGGCTGACATGTAGCAAATGTTATATAAATGTTATTATCATTAAGCACTATACTTATATAATTGCATTTATTATTTACAAGCAAACTGTGAGGTAGTTATTATTGTGGTCATTTAATAGATGAGGAAAACAGGTTTGGGAAGTCTGGAGAATGTGGTCAAGGTCATTTATCTAGAGAACTGAAGAAAGAGGCTTTGATGGGATGGCTGGTTCCTAAATAGTATTTTTTTTAAAATAAAACCTTTTATTTTGATATAATTGTGGCTGAGAAATACTTTTAGCCATGTCTGAGTAATGATCGCTTTAAGAATTATGTCAATAGACTTACCTTCAAATTGGAATTCTTTGATGAAATACATATTAAGATGGCCTCATCTTGATTTCTCCATCAAATTTTATGCCCAGTAGTAAGCACCCACATTCCAAGATGTTCTCCTACAGGTAAGACCACTTACCTGATAGCAGTAAGTTAATTTTGAAATATCCTATGCAAATCAATACAAAAATGGGCCTTTTCTTTATTAAAACCCCCCAAAACAACAACAAAGACCAACTGCCAAAGCAGTTTTTGCTAGTATTGGGATCATGTGTTCTTGTCTTGGCTTTACTACCTGCTGTGGTTTGGGTGTCTGCTGGAATGCATATGTTGGAAACCTGATTCCTGGTCATATTTTAATGGTATTTGAAGGTGGGGCCTTCAGAAGATAATTAGGGTTAGATGAGCTCATGAGGGCGGAGCTCCTGTGATTTCATTAGTGGCTTCATAAGAAGAGAGAGAGAGACCTTGCTTGTTCTGTCTTACCATATGATACCCTGATGCCACAGAGTTCTTACCAGCAAGAAGCCCTGTATCAGATGCCATCTCTCAGACCTGGACCTCAAAATCATGAGCTAAATAAACTTCTTTGCTTTGTAACTTACCCATCCTCACATATTTTGTTATAGCAACAGAAAACAGACTAAGACACTAACATGAGCTAGAGGAGGTAACTATTTTTGAATTCCTGCTACATTCCTGCTTGTGCAATATCTCATTTAATTCTTTTATCAACATAAGTTTTTTTTTTCATTTTATAGATAAAGAAACTGAAGCTCATAGAAGAAAAGTGACCTAAGATCACACCTCAAAATTTAACTCTGTACCTGGGCTCAAACCTAAATCAAGGGGTTCCAAAATCTTGGCAGACATAGGTCATATGCTGTCTCTTCCCCTTTGCTATCTTCTGATCATAGGTTGCTTCTCAACCTGTCTGGTCTTCCTGAGCTGTTAAATGGAGAACAGATTGGCATTTCTTAAAGCACCCACTGCAATACCTGAGTTCGTTCTTCCTGCTCATCATATTCATTACTGGAGTTAAAGACGTAGGTGAAAATAGAGAAAGAATGAGGACAACAATAGATGTTCAACTCCAGAGTACCAATGTAATATTTTCAACTTTTCATGATGTACCAATTGCTAAGACTGCCATAAGAAATTACCAAAGATTTGCTGTCTAAATGATGGAAATTTATTTCTCACAGTTGTAGAGGCAGGAGGTCCAAGGCCGAGATGTTGGCAGCATTGTTTCTTCTGAGGCCTCTCTCTTTGGCTTGCAGATAGCTGCCTGTTGTATTTTCACATGATCTTTTCTTCTTCGCACATGTGCTCCTGATGTCCTCCTTTGTGTCCAAAGGACACTGCCAGATTGGATCAGGGCCCACCCTCCTGGCTTCAGTTTAATTTAATCACATCATTAACAGCCCTATATCCAAGTACAATCACATTCTGTGATTCTAGGAGTTGGGCTTCAGTGAGAAGTTGGGGGGAGTGGGGGCAACTTATTCCATGGCATGAAGGCTTTCCAATTTGTAATCGAAGCTTATTTACTGACTGAAATATGTTGGTAAACCTTATAGACTGAACCAGTCCTGTAATTGACCAGGCATCTCATAATCCTATGGCTGGCAAGAACTGGAAGGTGAGGAAAACAAGAGAAGAATTGAATGTAACTCAAGCTTACAGTTACCAGATGGTCATGTGGTAATCTACGAGGGGGTGAGAAGAAAAAGTAATACATCTCTTGAAGGTGAGCCCAAGGACTGAAAATGAAGTATGGGAAATATTGCTATGTCTGATTCCAGTATTAGCCGGCATTGGTTGTTGACAGCTACCCTAAAATCATGTCTATTCAACATGCTCTGCTCATATTTGTACAATTTATTCAACAAATATTTCTTGAACACAAAGAAAAATATGTCCTGCACTAGGACATGAAGGCATGAAGTAAACAGAACAAATCGTCCTCTTATGGAGCTTGGGACCTGGTTGAGAGGGGGCGAAAACTTGGGAATAGGCACATATATGGGAGCACGTGTCTGCGGGAATTAACACAGCAAGGCGGGAGAAGCAAGTTTCCCTCAGGAACTGCCGTTTGTCTTGAAATATAAAATATGTTTAGGAGCAGGACAGACATTAGGAAAGGGAGGGAAAAGGTAGAAAAATGGAGAAATCTGAAAGTTCATTCTGAGAAGAAAGGGAGCTCACTGTTCTCAGTAAATTAAATCCAAAGAAAGACCAGACCTGGGGACATTAGTGGGGTATATGGGAATGACAGAATGTGACACGAAAGGGAAAAGTAAACCAATACAAATATTTTAAACCACAAAAATGGACTTCAGATTTTACTCCCAAATAACTGGAAAGCATGAATGGCTTTACGAACTAAAGAGACATTTCAGCTCTGGGTGTTTTGGAGTTTGTCCTGGTAGCCCTTAGAGAAATTGATTGCAGTCAAGGACAAGGAAGGCAGAACGGATACACTTAACCTGCTTACTTGCTGTAGAATCTGGGGTGTTTGGAAGGAGCAAAGCAATTCTAGACGCGCCAGTGAGAACCACAAGGGGACTGAAGATTCCAACATGATGCCAACCACAAGAATGGGCTTGACAGGACAGAACCAAGGGAAGCGTGTCAGCGAAACCTCTGGGAAAACACCCATTCACATCTGTGTTTTCTGTTTGTGAGTTTGCTGAACTTTTCATAACAATGAAAAAGAAGTTGAGTGTAATACTAAATGTTAGCTTGTACATTCGATCTTTAAATTTTGGTAAGGAAACTTCCTTGTACTTGGCTGAACTCTTTCATCTTTGGGAAGTTATTTATTCCTTCTGAGCTTCTGGATAGTATCCTAGAAATCCTTTTAGGACTGATCCTTTATTCTATTTGGCAATTTAACCATCTTGGTCAGAGAAGAGTAATCAGATTAGTCTCTTCAAATTTCACAATATGATGAGAAGAGGGAATGCAAGTTTCCTGCACTTAAAGGATCCCATTTTTTAGACCTTTTGATGCACAGTGTAGATAATAACTTTATTCATTCTGTGTCTAGGCAATCAGAGCTCTTATTAGCTAGGAGAACTTTTGGAGAGTACAAGAAAAACTGACCTACACCTCGCTACACTCAAGTGAACATTCAAAGTCCTTCATGGAAGAAATTAGAATGTGGAATGTAATTATGTTGCTAGTGGGTCATTAGTAGTTAGAATGATTTGAGAATTTTTTCAGCAGTTGTCAAAGTACGTCTTGCTCTTCAGTAGCTGGCAAGACAACTTTCAGAAGCCCATTGCCAAGAGACTTTTTTTAATATGTTATTTTCCTTATTCTATAAATTGTTTTGGCTTGTAAGGTAGTAAATTTTATACTCTGTGTGGACTAAGCCCAAAACCCATTAATCAGCAAATATAATTTTATTTCTAAGAGTTACAATACACAACAAGAAACTAGATCCAGAAACATACAGGAACTGTAACTTGGAAGCCAGGAGAATTTTCTTTAGCACAGGCTGAAGGAGCTTAGGTGGGCAGTCACAAAATCACTCAGTTTTCTCATCTGTAACATTAGGGCGTGGGTACATTGGAGAGCTCCTCTGAGAGAACAGCTCATCCTTCCTTCCCAAAACACCCCCTCATCCTTCTGTTCTTTCTGCTGCTTTCCCTTGCACTCTGTGAAGGTGTAGGACTTACTGTCAGGGCTACTTAAATCCTGGCTAAAGTGGACAATAACAGGAGCCCACAGGTACAGTGGATTAGGAAAGGGCTGAGCTGAGAACATGGATGCTGGCGTTCAAGCAGTCCATCAACTTGCTGCTCCTGAAATCAGGGTAGCCTAATAACACAATAGTTAAAATTACTAGAGAAAAAGGATAACATTTGCTAACACTATGAAATTTGTAATACATGTCCCTGATATGTTGTATCAGATAACACAACTATAAGACACAATATGTGTTTGTATTTGGAAACTGAACTGGCCATCTTTATGTCAGAGGCCTCTAATGGACACATTTATTTCAAATAGAGACAACTAGCTTAAAGTTTAGTATAGCAGAGAATGTACACAAATTACTTTCTTCGGAATTGTCTTATTTTAAGTAGTTTTTTTTTTTTCAAAACGATCTAAAAATGACAAACAGCACTAATTAATTGTGCTTTATAGTTTATTAGAGTGCATTTCATAAACACTCTCTACTGGTCTTGGCACATGCTTGGGCTTCTGGATCTACATTTGAGCAGAGTAGCTTTCATCTTTTAATTTGCTGTGTGGTCAAACAATCAAGGATGTTGGGGCAAGTGTATACTTCCAGACAGAATATTGTTAAAATATTAAAAAACCATTTTTGACCATCAAAATGACTCAAATTATCATGTTTTTCAATTGAATTCAGAAACCAAAATTGTGTTTTCAAGACTTTTACTTTTGTGAAATATGCTGTCTTGCTTGCATCCGGCTTTGGATTGAATTTTCCTAATTGATGTCAAATTTTGCTGGGACCCTGCATAGGCTAGGGAAGCTTCCTACCACTGAGATTCACGCCTAGCTCCATCAACTTTTTGAAACTACAAAGGTGAAAACTTATATTGTACCATGTAAATAATTATACAAGTTAATGAGAGAAAAATTCCCACTGGTAGACCTTACAGTTTTAATTGACTGTGCAAGTAACATTGATGTCTTGTGGGATTAGAGGCAACAACCTGCCTTGGAAAGGTTGAGAGAGACAGAGGAAGAGGGAGAGAGAGAGAGGAAGAGGGCAGTGGAGACTAAGACCAAGAGAAGCAGGAGAGAAAGAGATATGGAGGGAAGAAGAGGGAAGAAAGAAGGAAGGGGAGAGGAAAGAAGAAAGGAAAGAAAGAAAGAAGGAAAGAAGGGAGGGCGAGAGGGATAGCGGAAGGGAGCAGAAACATTAGCATGAATTTCCATGGACAGTGCTTTGCTCTGTTAATGTTAGTTTACTAATCCTATTTTGTACATTTAGTTTAACTACATCTTTAACATGTTTACCTTTCTTACTATTTCCCTAGGTTCAAGTTCTAAAAGCAAAATTTCTGAACTAAAATGATATGCCAGATTAACTTTCAAAAATGTGAACAAATATACACTGTCACCAAGTAGTTTGAGTGATATCCCTTCTAACTCTGTAATACTGTCAGTTGCTTAAATTCTTGCCAAATATGAGCAAATATTGAAGTAGTTGTTTTTATTTGGACTTATATATCTTTATTGCTCAAGTGAGCGAATACTTTTCATATGATTATTGGTATTTTTTGGTTTTTAATAAGTTATCAGTTCATTAAACTTATTTATTGTTAACATTTTAAAATATTTTTACTTTGTGTGATAGTTGCTAGAATTATGAAAGTGCATTTTTATTTTAGAAGTGCATTCTGAAAATATTATACATAAATGACATGATGTTTAGGAAATTAAATAGCAATAATATGATAGAAAAAGATGAAACAAAAATAACCAGTGATAATGAGAAAATATCGGAGAAGAGTTCATAGAATTTCATAGGATATGCCTTTCTATTAATGTGTGTATATGAAAATATGTATTACAAAATGCAAGGTAGACTGTGAGCTTATGTGAATAATTTTTATATGGTACAAGGGAAGGATTAAAAAAGGCAAGAAAAAACTTTTTGTTTCGAGTGTAAGCGCATTTCAAAGCATCAAATTGTATTTAAATATACAGGGTTTTTTTGTAACATTCCAAAACCAGGAATAGTTCAATGTCCTTTAACGGGTCAATGAATTTGCAAATAGTGATATAGCCACACAACAAAATATGACCCAGTAATTGAATAAATTATTCACATAGGAACAATTATGAATCTTAAAATAATTATGTCACTTGAAGGAAACAGAATACTGAAACAAAACACTTATGATTTATATCATATAAAGTTCCAGAGAATATGGGCTAATTTATTTAAAGAGTAAGGAAGTCAATGGTTGCCTGAAGAGCTGGAGAGGTCAGGGAAAAATTAGAGAAGGTCATAAGGTAATTACAGAGGTGATGGATATGTTTATTAGCATGATTATGATAGTTTCATGGGTTTACATATACTACTGGATTAGATAGAAACTAATCCAGTTCTAAACTTTAAATATGTGTGATATATAACATATCAATTATACATTGGTAAAATTTTAAAAATGGTTTTAAAAATGTGGATCTACTTTTCACAAAAACCAGAATGTGTGGCTATGCTGTGTTGACAGGACTATGCCTAGGGGAGGGCAGCCTTGCGTAAGTGGCAGGAAGTATTGGCAAGTGATGAAGATCATTTCTACTGAGTCAACAGAAAGACTAGTTGGGTGAAAAACCAATGTCCCTGGACTATGCGATTTCCCATTTCTCTGTTTTTTATCCCTGACTGTGCAACAAATATCGTTGATGTTATTATGGAAGTAAACTGAACCTAATTTGTTGTGACAACAGTGAAAAGACAGCAGTATGGAGTGTACCCACTCATTCCACAGAGTCAGGCAATGGAATGCCTGTGGATGTACTTCGAATAAAAAATGCATTCCCTCTACTTTGATGCAGTCTCCTACAGATTCTATTAATGACACCCAACTTTTAAAATACTAACATTTTTAGCCTTATCCCAATGGTCTTACCACGAGTGACATGAGCAAACAGAATTTTGGACTTCAGGGTACATGGTTCCTTTGCACTGCCCGGGAAGCAGTTTCTCCCAAAGAGTATTTAGCATAATGTGACATTCCATAGGAAAAAGAGAACCGATTTATGCCTCTCCCTAAAGCACCGTGGGTTTTCATAATAACTTTTCCTCCTCAGGATGACCTTTGGGCTCACAGAGATGTCTGGACATCCAGGCCACAAATTAGGACCACAGAATTCAAATCTGTTTCCTAGGTGATCTTTAATTAGCAATGCAAATTAGACCAAAATTGGAAAACGGTAAAAATTTTTGGAAGATGTCAGCAATATTCCAAAGTGGGTCTTCTTAGGCAGAATTAAGTCAGGAGCACGTCTTAATTGGTCGGAAATGAAGGAATGGCATTTCCGAACAGCTCATACTTTCAACAAAGATAAGAGAGAGGATAGAAACATCTGCTCTCTGTTAGTGCCATGGAATGGTTAAAGCACACTGTGGGGACTCAAGTGGCAGGGGTGAGATGGTTTATGCCACAGAACCTGTCAGTGACCTGAATCTAGCAGGGGATCTGTCCCGCACAGGACAGAAACATCTTCCCACATACCTGGAACTCGTGGGGAATCTCTCCACTGCAGATATTCAAATGCATGGGATTAAATTCAGATAAACAGTTACCTCACAAAGAATTTCCTCCGCTTTTTATATTGAATGTGAAGGTCTTTTTCCAGTGTAAATTCACCATATAGGACAAGCCTAAGGCTTTGTCAAAAAGATTTCCCATATTTACTACACTCATAAGGCCTTGCTCACCTGTGATCTCTTCACTGATTACTAAGAATGGGGCTTTTTCATAGGTAAAGGGCCTTTCTGATGCTTGGAATCTGATCTCCTCACAGAGGGAGCCCTGTCTACATCTGTTTTCCATTATGTCTTTCTGGTACTGGCACAGCTTTACACTGAACCAGGATTGTTTCCCTCATACCTCATGCATGTGTCATTTCTATTCAGATAGCATTCCTTGGTCCTCTTCCCGGTGTGAAATGTCTTTCAAAGTAGCACAGACATCTCACAGTAATGAATTTTCTGAATGGATTGACCTGGCTATAAGACTTTTTACAGAGGCATTGCATAAAAGGTGCCTAAGCATCCCTTGCTCCATACCAGAAACCTAGAGAAGTTACTGGTGAGGAAGAGATTAGGGCATGGCAAATTGGCTTGGCAAATGGCACGATCTGTCAGTCATGGAGTTTTAGGACCCATTCATAGAAGAGCTCCAAAAGCCCCATACCTGGGACCAATCAGAAAACACTGTCCTCAATTCTTCTTGTGACACTTCCAGAACAGCCAAGGTTTGATGCTAGCCTGAGGAGTAGGAGACACAAAAAATGGTGGCTGTGAAGCTGGAGGCCACTGTTGCCTCTTTCAGTAGCCCACCCTTTGCTTTGGAGAATATATTTCCTTTTTACCTTTAATTGGCCTGCACTCGCTCTGCAGAGCCTGTTTCTTTTTTTTTTCCTACCTCTAATAAATATACAACCTCACTACCTTTTGCACTCGTTTTGGCAATTCTCTCTTCAAGACAAGAATAACCTAGAAAGAATCTCTACAAAGAGTCTTAGTTACCCTGAATCCGGTAACATATTTTGGCAAAGCCAGCCCAGAGCAGTTAAGGCTCTTTGGGTGCGGTTTTGTTTCTCTCTTTCTAAAGTCTATGGCCAAGAAGGACAGGTTTAGGGCTTTTTCCCCTCTTTTCCTCCCCTTTCTTTTCCGTCACTAGGACAACTCCACCCCCTTTCTCAGCCCTTCTCTCCCAGGATGGGCTTTCATCAGTCAGAGGGTTTGAATCCACTTTGGTTATCAGGGAGAGACAGAGAGTTAGAGGGTGGCGACAGTGAGAGAAGCTGAGTGTGATGGTAGACTGATTGTGTCAGTTTGAGTAAGAGAAGCTCGAGTAAACTGGCTCAGCAATTCTACACCTGATGGTGTGGGAGACCCACCCTAGGGCAGCTTGTTGGTTGGATGGCATACAGGGGAAATGAGGAAGGATGGATCTGCTTTGTTTTCTTCAAAGGCGCTCCAGACCTTTGACCGGCTCTTCGGATCTCCAGTGCGCAGACTCACTCCTGAAACTCTTCCACATCCGACTTTGTGGGTGGCGCTTGTAAGCTAACCTGTAAATTCTCATATATTCGCGTGTCTTGTGTTATATCTGTTTCTCTAGTAAGTACTGACTAATACAATGAGGAACTCAGGAAGCTTTCTCATGGCTCCAGGAAGGGTTTCCTAATGTGTCCCACAAAGTGAAATAGGAGAGGGGAGGTGTATGGCTTCTGTTTTTCCCAACTGGTAAGAAGCCCACAAATTCACCTCAAATTTATCTCTATTTTTCTCCTGTTTCCTATTTTTAGTCACTTATGCTGGTACAAGTCAGTAAAGAGAAAGTCAGAGAGCCTGTTGTTAAACAGATCATTCACAAAAGAGATCATTCAGCTTCCATGTGTGTGACTTATAGATCAGTAGGCCTTTTTGTCCTCATATTTCTACTCTCCATGATACTTTGGACAGCTTTCTCACTCTTTCGGGAAAAATAGCTATTAATAACTTGGTCTCCTACTTGAGTAGCCACCTACGCCATTTTGTTCTTTTTTTGTGATCAAAGCCTCATCTGCGCTTTTTCCCTAGATGCCCTTTTATCCCTGGGTATCTTCAGTGAGATGCTTTTGCCTGGTCTGTTTCATCCCAGCCCACCTTCGTGCCATGGTTGTCGGTCATTTTCCTTGGTCTTGTGGGTCAGGCACGTGGTTCTGCCATGTTGGCTCACCATTTTGTTTGTTTGTTTTTTTCTTTTTTTCAACTGACCTCTGACCTCACATGGTTACCAGATAAGAACTAAAGCCTCCACTTTTAGGAAACAAACGAGCCTATTCCCTGTTTCTGTTCTGAATCATGGTAGATTTCGTCTCTGTTTTTTTCCTAACAGAAATTCAGGTAATTTAGAAAGATGTGCCTCAGGGCCTGAGCAGAACAAAGCCAGTAAAAGTCAATCCAAGTGGCTGTGAATCTAAAAAGTGGAGTTTTATTTTTTCGGGCTTCCCTCTCTGTACCAAAGTTTTGTTATCAGGATAAATGTAAGAGGTACTTTTTCTCATGTGTCCAAGAGACTGGCTCCACCTTGATCTAAGAGCTCTGCTCTCTCAAGAATTCACTGTTTCTAAGCTCCACCTTCCTCTCTTGGCCGTTTCTCAAGGAGCCCCTGCAAGACTCCACCCTTCTCTCTAGGGAAGCAGTAGGCCGTGGTCTAAGAGAGCCCACGGCGGGGGCTTCATCTTGATTTCTTGGGAGTTCCTGAGGGAGTCCCTAGAGCGCTGTACCCTTCTCCCTAAGGAGTTGCTGGGGCCACAGTCGGGACAGTCGTAAAGCTAAGAGAGCCCCCAGGAGGCTCGGCTTTTCTAGTAAGCCACCGGCGCTGCTGCCGGAGCTTTGAACAGAGATGTCTGCTTAGCAAGCACTTGAGTCTCAACAAGGGATGCTTTGTGGACTCAGTGGGTCTCCTTTTTCTTCACGGGATACCCTCTGACCTAGACCTACTTGTGTCTCTTCATAGTTCCGAAGAAGAGCCATGAGAAGTGCCATGAAAAGCACCCTGTGGGGTGCACTGCCCTCCCCATTAGACCATACCCTTGAACACTGGAAATAATTCGGCTCTGCTAATCGGAAAAAGGAATGATTTATCAACTACTGAATTATGGTTTGGGTCCAGTGTGAACCAGAGCATGGTGAGAGATGGGTACAGGATGGCAGTTTAAATTATGATACTATTTTTCAATTAAATTGTTTCTGCATAAAGCATAGAAGGTGGGGTGAAATCCTTTATGTTCAGGCTCTCGTGTCTGTTTATCCAGGAAAAGCCCAGAAACTGTGGTATTTAGAAGAGAGGGATGATATCATTGGTGATCCTCGGATCCCCACCTGTTTCTGAGGGGGACCGCATCTCTCATCTCGTCCAACCACACTGGAAGGGCTCCTCAACTTCCTGCGTATAATCCTGAGGCCAGTAAATCTGTCCCCTCCCCTTCAACTGACTCAGCAATTTCATCAGAACCTGACACTCCAGAAGAACTTAGCGTTCCCCATCACACTCTTCAGACAGCTTTGAGCCCTGCAAGATGTAGTCAGAGTGGCACTTTCCACTTCTGTACTCACAACTTGTCCTTTGAGAGAGGTTCCCTGAACTGAGAGAACAACTCGAGTCTAGGTCCTTTCTTCAGTTGCAGATACCCAACAATGCGAAGAAAGGCTAGGTCAACTTTCAGAGACTCCTGGTGGGTTTACAGATGTGTTTCAAACTCTGATCCTTGCTTTTGACCTATTGTGGCAAGAAGTCCAACTCATCTTGGCTACTATGTGGACCCCAGATGAAAAGCAGAATCCTAGAAGAGGCTAAGAGCTCTGCAGATGAGCAATATACTATAAAAAGGGAAGGATACCACCCCAGAGAGGTCGTTATCCCTCCAGCTGAACCAGACTGGTACCATCACGTTAATGATGGGCTAAAAATGATGTCTAACATGATAGCTGCTTTTATCATGGGAATGAAAATGTATATTAAGAAGTCTGTTAATTATGTTAAGGTGGGAGGGGTCATATAGGGCGATGAGGAAAATCCAGGTGTCCTCTATAACTGATTAATTGATGTTTTTCCAAAATATACAGACCTAGATCCATCTTCCAGGGAAGGACAGGCACTGAGCATACGTTATTTCATTTGTTAATCACCCCTCGATACTTTGCACGAATTACAACAACTTCAGATGGGTTCCCAGATGTCTGTGACCAAGTTACTGGACATGGTCTTTTCTGTGTCAACAATCAGGATCCAGATGAGGGTGAAAGGAGAAGGGCCAGAATTGTAGTTGTCGCAACTGGCAGTGCTTTAAACACATCCAAGTTTTCTAAGGAAAAACTCAAAAACAATCAAAGAAAGACTTTCTGTTTTAAATGCAAGAGAACTGGACACTGGGCACATTTCCATACCAAGCCAACGCCCAGGCACCGATCCGAGTGCTGGACTGCTGATGTGCCTGATGCATGACACTGGAGGATTGACTGTCCCCACTCCAGAGAGGGGCTGGGGCAGCCCAAACCCTCACCCCGCCTCCGATGAGCACTGAAGAGGCCTGGGGCAGCCTGAAACCTGTCTTAACACTTCTGTTTTTAATTAGATCCATAATATGAGTAACCTTGACAGGGGTTTGGCACTCCGGTTTTTGATAATTTAACTACGTTCCTCTCTGCCGTACTTTCTCCTCTACAGGAAACATGGAAATCTGAACTGCTCTTTCTCATATTTGGGCTCTACATCCCCAACCTAATAGTAAAGTTACTTTCTTGACAACAATCCTTCATATACAGACACTAATTCTTTTCTCATTATCTTCTGACAGCTTTGTTTTTTCCTTTCTAACCCAGCCAGTGAGTCACAACATCCCAAGGTAGTTGGAGAGTACATAACCCCCAGTAGGTAGGGCCTACAGCCCCTTTCAGTAGAAAGTAGCCATATGAAGACAGAAATTCCCAGTACCTTAGCACTGCATAAAGAATTACGAGGCTTTATGTCTCTCAGTGGGAAATGAGGTCGGAGATTAGGGTATGGGAAACTGGCTGAGCAAGTGGGCATAACCTGTCTATCAGGGAGTTACAGGACACATGTGCAGAATGGTTCCAAAGGCCCTGCACCTGGAACCAATCAGAAAATACTATTTTCAATTCTTTTTGTAGGAATTCAAGCAAGTGTTTGATAGGACGACCTAGACCTGAGGAGTGGGAGATACAAACACTGTGGCCATAAAGCTCAGGGCTAGTTACTTCTTTCACTGGCCCACCATGCACTGTGGCAAAATATATTTCTTATCTTTAATTGACCTATACTTGCTCTGTAGAGCATGTCTTTTCTTTTTCTACCTTTAACAAGCATAAAAGCTCGTTACATTTTGTGCTTGTTTCGTCTTTGTTCAGGACAAGAAGAACCTAGAAAGAATCTCCACCAAGAGTCCCCAGACCTCAGAATGCGGTAACACAGGGGCAAGGCTCTTCAGCATCACACAGTAGCGTCCTCTCTGAGCCTTGCCAAGGACCCTGCACTCTTCCCGGTCGTTAAAGGTCTACTATATTCTTATATATTCCCGAGATGGCATCCGTGTTGGTAGAGAGGGCCTGGACTGGCTGGTGAAGTAGAAGGGAATACAGAAGTGGAAGGGAATACAAGCAGATTTGGAAACCTTGTCCACTGCCAACAATGGAAGTGAAATCCTCTCAGGGGAGTAGCCCCCAGACCCACTTCTGTGCACTGGAGACAATGCCTCGCTGCAGCCCTCCCACAGACTTCAAAATGTGAAGCGGGCTCAGTGTCTCACTGATAAGATGATCCTTTACCTGTTTTCTAAAGAGTTCTTAATTTCGTCATGCATTAAAGGAAGAGAAAAATAATGCATTCAAATATGTCAGTGTAATTAGTAAATGAGAGATTGCATGTAGAACACTTAGTATGATATCTGACATATTAAGAATGCAATAAATAAATATTAGTTACTTGTAGTATTGTTAGTAAAAATTACATGTTACAAATAAATTCCTTCTTTTAAATCATTCCAATTGTTAAATTTCATAATACCACATATGAGGTCATCTAAAATAATATATATATGATATATTAATATATATGTGTATATATTATACATTTTTGCAGTTATTTTCCTTTCAGTTCTCTCATGAGAAGTAAGTGGAATTCTCGCAGGAATTGCAAGTCTGTGGGTTTGTCAAAGACATAAATATGATGGTGGTGCATGCCAGAAATCTCAGAACTTGAGAGGCTGAGGGAGGAGGACTGTGAGTTCCAGACCAGTACGAGGTACATACATAGATCCTGTCTTACAAAAACACACCAAGCCAAAACAAACAAAAAGTCAAAGCAGCCGGGCATGGTAGTGCACATCTGTAATCCCAGCACTTGAGAGGCAGAGGCAGGAGGATCACCATGAGTTCAAGGCCAGCCTGGGCTACACAGCGAGAGCCTGTCTCAAAAAACAAAACAAACAAACAAGAAAAAGTGAAAACAAAACAATATATATGAATGAGGGCTGGAGATTTAGCTTAGTGGTTGAGAGTGCTTACCTTGCAAGCACAAGGCCCTGAGTTCGATCCCCAGCAACAACAACAAAATATATATATATATATGAATGAAACTATGTATATGTAAATGAATGAAAGTACAGCACATTTCAATTAGACTTCTTTTTATATCTGGTTTGCTCATCTTTAAACAATAATATGAATTAGAAGAATGATTAAGGAACTGAAAAATTAGAGAGGAAACCCCGTAGTACTTTTGATTTACAGAGTAATTTTTAAAAATTTTAAGTCACTCAAGGAAGAAATCTAACATGTGGAGCTTTTTATTTTCACATTATTAAATGCTCACGATTGTTTGTAATAGTTATGATTATTATGTTTATACAATATATTAATATGGAAACAGCCTTATAAAGCTATGTTCCTAAAATTAGTAAATGGTACGTCTTTGATTTGAACCTAAGTCTTCTGACTATAAAATTCATATTTCTAATACACCATTGTCATCCAGCTAAATGTTGGCAGTCACAACTGAGCAGTGTTTAAATGAACAAAGAGTCTGAATAAATACAAAAGCATTCAAAATGTTTTGAGTAGTTCTTTCACTCTGAAAGAAATCCAGCCTAAATGTACATTAAAAAAAAACAAAAACTACAGTGGAATAGTGGAAATCTCTGTAGAGAAAAAATTACATAAGCTCCCTGCCAGTTAAAACTTCTGAATTGGCAGGCTGGGGATTTAGCACAGTGGTTAAAGTGCTTGCCTTGAAAGCACAAGGCCCTGAGTTCGATCCTCAGCACCAAAAAAAAAAAAAAAAAAAAAAAAATTCTGAATTGGCCTGTAGTACTTCGGCTTTTAGGCGGTATGGACTAAGCACTTAACATTAGTCATGGTGCCAGACTTGCTTTATTCTCATTCATTTTTTTCAAAGCATTATGCAAATCAGTCATTGACCACAGTTTTGTCATTTTTTGAAAATGAAATACATTTTCAAGTTGGAAAAATTTTGCCCATATAGTATGTAAAATAGATTTGGTTTCTGAAATGAACTATCATTCTACCAGTGTGGAGATTTCCTTCTGGGAAGTCACGGAATCATAAAGCAAGTGGCGTCATATAATTTTGGTTTTAAAGTAATCACTGTAGTTGCTATGGAAGAATGGATGTAAATGACAAGAATGGACAAGGGACCCCAGTTAAAAAGTTATTCTATTTGCCTAGCAGAAGGATGTCCTAAATGGTAGAATGGTAGTAGCATTGATGATAGGAGCAAGTGGATAGATGTGCCTTATGAAGAAGACTTAAAGGAGCTTTGAAAGTATATGGTGAGGTAGGAAGACCACAAGTTTGAATCCAGCTAGTGAGATCCTGTCTCAAAAATTTTTAATTGAGGGGTAGAGGGCCTGTAGCTCAGTACAAAAATCCTGAGTTCAATCCCCAATACCTTTAAAAAGTATATATGGAATGTTGGTGGTTGTAGTGGGGATGATTATTAGTCCTTGGGTTTCTATAGTTACAAAGATCTTGAAGTGTTTTTGATCATATTAATAAAACAAAACTGGGAATACTGTTCTAATGCCTAGAAGGACACATGCTGCCCAATGTCTATCACTCTGAATGTAAGGATATATAAATGGTTTAGTGAACTAAAGGGTTTCTACTCCAGCGTATAGGAAGTTAAAAGTCACCACTCCATCCTAACAAAAAGATGGATAAGCTGAAAAAAATCAAAAACTCTTCATAGAGCAAAGGGAAAGCGAGCTCACACAGAAAACCACTGCCCCCTCCACAACACCAATTGATTGGAGAGACAGGCAAATATAATGCTTCACAGCTTACAGGAGCAGAAATTTCCATGGAAACCGATGCTAGGAGTAGGAAAACCTAAATGCTAATTTATGAATCTCTAAACGCTAAGTATGGAAAAGTCTGAGAGTTGGATCCAAGTGTGGAGGAGATTCCCACACTTTTGAGATTTAACTCCCTGTGTTCCACCACAGTGTTCACAGTCTAGGGGGAAGAGGGGAGAATCCCTTTACACTTCCAGCAGGGGGAAGGAAAACCAACCCATTTTGGAACATTCCAGAGGATTCTGTTTGTAATAAATCCAGCACTCTGGAGAAACCGTACTAACTGGAGCCCAGCCTGCGGGGGTTCTGTCAGAATATAATGACTTAGAGGAGGGGGAATACTCAACTCCAGTCCACTGTAGCTGTTCTGTACCATCTAAGGGTATGAAAAAGAAAACAACAGCCTCAAAGCACCTGCCCATGAAATTCAGACTCAAAGCACAGACTTTTTGAAAGACCGAGACTTGTTTATAGGACTACAGAATGCTTTCCCTCCCCTACTCCCTATTACTGTATCAGTAAAGGCCTACTTATAGCAATTTCTTTTACCTAGCACATTGTATCCAACGATATATCCAGAATGTATTAAAAGGCATACTAAAAGGAAATGGACACAGTTTGAAGAAAGAAAACAAACACTTGAACCAGATTTACATATGGCAAAGATATCAATGCTGTCAAACTGGCACATTAAAACAACTACAGCTAATATGCTAATGACTCTAATGGACAAAGTAAACAACTTGCAAGAATATACGGACATGTAAACAGAGAGGTGGCAATCCTAAGAAAGAATTTCTAAAAACCAAATGCAATAGATTAAAAACACTAGGAGCGTTGAAGAATGCCTTGAGGAATATAGTTTTCTGCCATGTAGTGGGTTGCTAAGCTATGATGATCTCATACTGAGTCATTCATCTTGTTACTAGTGGACACACATTATCTCAAATTCATAATATCTCACTCATTCTTCAAGACACGAAAATTTGCTCTTCCTTTCAGTTATTTTTTATTGCCTGTTTTCTCTACTTTCAGAATGGGTACTCCATGAGGTTAGAGATTTTGGTCTGTTTGTCTTTGGTGTGTTTCAAGCATCAGCAAGAATCTACTTTCTCTTTTTAAAGAACTACATTTATTGGCACATAATACACTCTTTAAATATGTTAGAAGAAATGAATAAATGATGGACACCGATGAAAGATGGATGACAGCCTCTAAAGGAAGGGAGAGGAAACAGTGCATCCTAACGTTTCTTTAAAATAATAACAATTGCGCACTGCAGTGAATACATTATGGTCTTTGTCATTATTTCTCTTCAGCATCTGATCCTCTTGATCTCTTCTTGACACATTTTCTTGCCTTAAATTTTATTACTTTGCATTTTTTATACCCTCAAATCTTCAATCTTTTTGGATTTTTTTGCAAGGTCTTCCTTTGCTAATCAGTTAGTGTCAGCTTCTAAATGTCGATGCCTTTTAGTTTGGATCCACACCTTCCTACCTTCTCACATCGTGCTCTCTCATGCATGTTCGTGCTCACTGTGTCACTTTTCTCTAAATGCAGATATTTCCCACATCTGTAGCTTAACGCCCATTTCTTATACTTGAAACTTCACCTAAATTTACCACATCGTTAACCTTACTTCCTTCTGTGCCTGGAGTCAGTTTTTTCCTCTGTATTTCTTAGCTTTTGTAGAGTGCAGCACTTTCTCAAATCAAAGTTGGGTAGTAGTCATAATCTTTCTTTATCTCCCCTGCCCCGTGCCTCATGATTCTTCTTATCTGGTCTGTTCTAATTCTCTAGTATGCTCTGTTGACAATAAAAGCAATTTTATGGGAGGGGGATTTCTATTCACAGAAGACCTTATGCATTCATTGTAGAAATAATCATGCTATATTAGTGCATTTGTCTATTTCACTTAAGAAAGTGTGAACTACAGAATAGTAGGAACTATGTAGTAATCTTCATTGTATTTCATACTCCACATACAAGCCTTGGCATTTAGTGTATCATAAAAAACTTTTGTGGTAAGGGCAGATATCTAAGATAAATTTACAATTTAAGTGAAGTAATTATTTCAATATTTTTGAGTAATATTTTTGAGTACACAGTAACTGAAAGTATATACTGGGACAATATTTTAAAGTTTTATTTTAATAGAAAATAGAGTTATAGAGTTGAGTCAAAATATGATTTAAGTACAGTTAGTATAAGAAATTTATGTAATTAAAAATTACATAGACTGTTCAAAAAATGCTACTGCTAATAAATATGAAACTCTTTCCTTTGTATTCCGTATGCTTTAAACATTAGCAGAGAAGCGGTATGGCTACAGACAGCCAGACAAGTACAAAATGTTTGGAAATAGGAATGATTCTCAAGAAGCTTGCCTTGCCAAGTAAAGATATTAGCAGTGCATCAGAAATGTAAAGAATCTAAGAGATTCAAACTGCATCTTGATTAGATTAATCTTAATATGCTGATGCTCAGAGTTTTAAAATATTGTAATGGAAGTTACACAGTTTGAGAAAAAATTTAACACTGCTCGTTACTTGAAATAAAATCTTGGCCCCTAAACATATTTTCTTTTTAAGTTGATGGTATTATTTTTATAGCAGTTTTAGGTTTCTAGAAAAATTGGGCAGAAAGAGCAGAGAGTTCCCATTTCCTCTCTTTCTTCACACCCTCTTCCTCTCTACATTTCCCTTATGATATTGTTTCATTAATGTTGTTATAGTTGATGATCTAATATGGAAATATTTTGATGGCCATAGTTTACTTTAGAGGTTTGTGTTACTCAATCCTTTGAGTTTCGACAATACATAATGTCATATCTATTATTGTAGTATCATGCAGAGCAGTCTCACTGTGCTAAAGATACCTTATGCTTTCCTTGTTTGTGGCTCTGTCCCTTTGCCCAATGCTCTGGCAACCAGTGATATCTTTTAAGTGTTTATAGGCTTTTTTTAGAATATCACATTATATGTAGCCTTCTTGGATTAGCTTCTTTGTCTTAGCAATATTTTCCAACATTTTAAATGAATGCTCGCAATATACAAAACGTTGAGCTGGAAACTGGAGAAATGAGAATCCATTCTCATGGTAAGCTTATGATATAATAGGGCTAGGAGACTTGGAAAATAGTAAATAAATTACAATTGATACAACTGATGGAGGTAGATAGAAGAGTCTCATATATATGTAAACTTTTGTATCTATCACGATATTTTTGCAATAGGAAAAAAGAGTTATCTATAGATGAGGATACATGGAGGGTTTTTTGGGTAAGCATCTTAGGCATACTATTTCTAATCTGTGTTCTGAGGCATAGATAAAGTTTTGCCAGAACAGAGCAATCATTTATCTCTATTTTCTATATCTCAACAGTACATGAGCCATTTCCCTATATACAGCCAATTGAAAACTATCTCTCTTCTATGTATCCTTTGTATGGCCTAGTTATACAGGCAATACATCCTGGCATATGACAAATAGAAAAGTGAACAGAATTTTAAAGGGTTACTCCTGGCATATGACAAATAGAAAAGTGAACAGAATTTTAAAGGGTTACTCTATATGTGTAAATAACACTTTTCATGGCTAAACGTTTTTGTATTTTGACTTGTTTTTCTGTCAGTGATGATCAATTTGTGACAAATATGGTTGGAACGAAGGGTGTTGTCTGGGGCTGTAAAAGAAAACCATCTGTAACACAGTAAGATTTATCCTGTGACCTTCAATTCTGTGTCAGAATAAGCTGTCAAAATGGCTTTAAGATTATTTATTCAAACATAAATACATACACATGTACGTACATTATGTGTAAAAATATTTGGTTTTTTCCATTAAGTAAATTTCTATTTAGAACATTAAAATGATTACAGTAACATGTAATTCTTTGGTCTTTTTATATTTCTGTGTTCCCAGGTATATTTTGGGTACCTATAAATGTGAACTGACTGAAAACAATGAATATCTGTAGGATGAAAGAATGAGAACAGCGAATGAGACAAAACTCAAAAATACACTGAGATGCATTTAAAAGCCATTTTGACATTTCATTTAACAACTTATCTAATTCCTTACTCACACCCCTTGAGTTAGATCAATAATGAGAATCACTGCAGATAATTTTGAAAACATGAGGGGTCTTATTTTCTACCTATTTCTTTCATTAATTAAGTAATAACTCCATATTATTGTACATAACAATAATGACACAGAGAAGTTTGTGGCTTTAATTGACTATTTGCTGCAGATCTTCTGATAGACTCAATCTTTACTCATGCTTTAATAATGATAATAATAATAGTAATAACAATAATAAAGCAGAGTGGCTCAAATTATTTCTTTTACTTACAACATTTGGCAGAAATGAGTTCCAGAACTTCAAAAACTGATATTCAATTTTGGCAGCTCCTTTTGTCCTCAGGGCACATGTAACATCTGCTATTCCATAATGTATAGGCTAATTATGAAAGGCCTTGCTTTGCTATTTTTAAAAATTTTTAAATATACATGAAAACCAAAACTCAGGCCAGCCTTTAAGGATAAATGATACTGTAAAATTATTTTGTGGTCTAGTTTGGAAAAAAAACATGTTGTTCTCTTTAATTAAATCTAAAACATATGAATTGAATATAAATAACAATGTCTTCCTTGCAATGAGCCCAATAAAATGGAGAAATAAATTTCCTAGATTATGTCATTAAAGAAGGCTTGTGATGACCTTAATTCACATAGGAATGCCTAGAGTGATAGTTCTTATTAAACTTCTTCCCAGACCCAGGCATTTCTTGGTATTGCTACCTTGGAAAGACTGGCTTCATAATGTACAGATAGGGTGCGTGAGTTTTATTTCTGTAATTACGAAACGGCTCTTCTATTTTCAAAGAACTCTATATTGAAGTTAAATTACAGGCCACTCATTTGCTAGCTAAAAAGGCTTAAGACTAAAAAGCAAATCTACTTTGTGAAACAAATAGGTATCCTTTAACACAATCATCTGAGCATCCCCATGTAGAGTGTATGTGTGTCTGTGTGTGTGTGTGTTTGTATGCATATGCCTGTGAATGAGATAAGAATTAAACTTCATTTAAGCAAAATTTTAGGTGCATGGTTTGCTAAGTCTTATACCTGGATATATATTAAATGGTTGAACAATTTTTAAAGTAAATTTTATTTTTTACACACACAAATGTATATATGCATTTTTTTAAAAATGAAAAACACAGCAAAATTTCATCATCAAATAAGAGAATAACAATAGTTATTGCACTGTGTTGCTATCTTCAAAGTAGTTACTCAAAGTACAACACATACACCAAAAAATTCCTGTAGAAAAGAAACAAACAGATAATGACACAAATCTTGTTTTGATTTTGAGACTGGCTCTCACTATGTAGTCCTGGCTGACCTTGAACTCATATATAAGCATGTAGCCACGGCTTGCCTTGACCTTGCAATCTTCTTGACTCAGCCTCCCAAGTGCTGGTATTATAAGGTTTGAAAAAAGAGTTGTAAACTTACAGGAATATTTCGATAGTGTAGAGAGTTTCTCTATACTTTCATACCCAGGTTTCCTTGTTATTTACATCTTATGTTCGTATGGTACGTTTTTTATAGTTAATATGCCAATTTGACCCATTATTATTCATAAAGTGCACATCTTATTTACCATTTCCTGAATTTTAATCTAAGACTTTTTTCTTAGTTTGTTTCAACAGCCCCCCCGCCCCCCACCGCGCCCCAAAGTACTATATCACATGTGGTTGTCACGGTTCATTTGACCCCTCGTGGCTGTGATGGGCTGTCACATCCTCACACTCCTTTCTTGTTCTTGGTGCCCTCGTGGTTTTCAGGAACTCTGGTCAGGCATCTTGCATATTTTCCTCATTAATCACTCTCTTAAGAAATTTCTTAGATCATAGCCAGTGGACACATTTTCCCTGTCTCAGGTTGAAGAATGTAATAGAGTGACACCAATGTCATTAAGGTAAAGTCAATATCCACATTGTTGGATTTCATCCATAAGATGCTTCTTTTGATGTAACGAACTGGGTCTTTTCCCAGGATTCCTGGTGGAAGAACAGTGTCCTGGTAGTTGTGAACCTTTCTTAGAGATATATATTTATGCAGATGTCTGTGCAAACTGTAAAGTTTCTGCGAGGATTTAAATGGCTCTAAAGACAGTTGTGGGCTTTTTACTAAGTAACACTCAGGTATCCTCAGGTGCTTTTCTACGTCAAAAGCTTGGCTGTTCTGGGTTTCTCTCATCTGAAAATCCTGCATTATAACGAGTAGCAGGGTGTGTGCGTGTTCCTAGCAGGGTATTTTTACTCACCATTCTACATTAGGCACTGGGCCTGTTGAGCTGAAATAACTTAGTTCATGTATCATTTTTGGCAGTTCTCCAGTCTCCCTGTTCCTTTTTCCCTGATCGAGTCTCCTAGTAAACATTTGTTATGATTTGCATCTAAAATGTCCCCCAAAAGATTACATATTCAAAGGGGAGGCTTTGGAAGGTGATCGGATCATGAGGACTCTCACATCATCAATCCACTGATGGTTGCATTGTCTGATGGTGTCGTTGGGAACTGATGCAAACTAGCTGCAGGGAGTAAGTCCTGGTGGGGTGCCCCTGTTCCCACCTCTTTTCTCTCTGGTGCTGACACTCTGTCTCTGTCTCTTTCTGTGCTTCTTGGCTGGCATGAGGCAGGCAGCTTTGCTGTATCACACTCTGTCTACAGTGGCACTGTGTCTCATCAAAGGCCTAGAAACAATAGAAACAAAGGCTTGTGTACTGAGCTCTCCAAAACCATGAGCCAAAAGAAACATTCACACCTTTAAGTTGTTTTTTTCAATTATTTTGACATGGTGATGAACAGCTAACACATCTTAAAGAAACCAAATTTAATTGAACTTAACAATGTAAACAAGTTAGACCAGAAGTAAAAAAAAAAAAAAAAAAATTAAAACTGTAAGTGAAAAGTAGTAAATTATTGTACCAAGCTGGCTTCATACCCTGGTTATGGCCTAAAATGTAAATTATTAATTTGGGACTACAGGTTATACATTATGTAGGAATACCCTTTTTTTCTTTCTTTTCTTATTTCTACATCCTTGTTTATCAAATATTTTGTGTATAAATATTTTATCTTTTGTGAGTCAGCCAATATTTTTAATTTTGTAGTAGTGGCAAGTAGATTGCACCTGTATTGACATCTTATGAAAATCAATAAACACTGTTCTTGATTAAAAGGCAGAAATAGGTTCAAAATTTTTTCATACAAGTTTTTAATTTTTTGATATTTTATTCTAGTTTGTGAATTTCAAGAATTAATAATTGCACTTTTTATCTTGCCTTCAGTCAGATATAGAATTCAGTTAATTTGGTCTACCACTGGAAATGCTATAAGTTTTACACAATGTCTTGTATCTCAAATTTATGGAAATAAAATTGGCTATTTTCTTATATTTCTTTGTTCCTTTAAAAGATATCCTGTACTCTAAGGCTGATTAATTGTAGCACTTTGGAAATAATATGCAACATATACATGTACAGCATCAACATGAAGTCAAGAAATCACTAACTCTTCATACTGAAAATATTTATAATCTAAAAGTAATTTCTGCAGATATCTAGCTGGTGTTTTTTTTCCCTAAAGTTAAAAATGTTGTGGTATCCTGTGCATAGATTTTTTTGTTTTGTTTTGTTTTGTTTTGTTTTGTTTTTTTGGTGCTGGGGATCGAATGTGGGGCTTTGTGCTTACAAGGCAAGTACTCTAACCACTGAGCTAAATCCCCAGCCCCCTGTGCATAGATCTTAAATGAAATCCTGTTTATTTTGGAGTGTCTTTAAAGATACGAAGTCATCAATACTTGCTCAGAAACCTATCTGGAAGGTCACAAAGTAAATGTGCTGTGGAGTTAGTGTGTGTACAGAGAGTTCATGTGTTCTGTTTACAAACTATGTGATATTTTTCCTTCTGTGGAAAAATTGACAGAGGGAATATTGATACATTGATGTGCTCTTAAATGCTATGTCAAAGGATATTCAATCATAAGATTTCTGCATATAGGCATTAAGAAAGATATGAGTATTTGTAGATTCCCTTGATTAAAGTTCATTTGTTAGAGTATTAAGTCAACTTCATGTTACTATAATGAGATAACTAAGACAATTTATAAAGAGAAAAAGTTTATTTTGATTCGCAATTAGAGGTTCTAGTTCATGATCAAGTGGCCTCACCCTTTTGGCCTCTGTTGAGGCAGGACATGTGGTGGAGTGCGTGGTAGAGTAAATTGCTCACCTCCAGAGCTGGAAAGCAAAGAGGAAGCTGAAGAGACTCAGATCTTACATTTCTTGCAGGGCTGTGCCCTCAGTGACCTAAGACCTCCTACCAGGCTCCCACCTGCTGAAAAATCCCACCATCTTGGGACCAAGCCTTCAACGCACGGGCGGCACTCATCTGTGTCATAGTAGGGACCGTGCTAGCACATTCTCTCTCTCTCTCTAAGGCTATTCAGGAGATACTTGTCTCTCTTAAAGGATTCACCTAGGACTTTGTGCCATACAACTGGAATAAAGTCTAAGGAAGCTGTGAGAATCTATGTTTTATCAGTTGTACACTTGCCCCTCTCCCTTCTAAGAAAGTAGTGTTGAGAATCAGCAAATGATAACCTACTGTGTGGCACTTTGACCCGCCAAGCTAGAGAATCATAGAATCAGTCCGATTTTCCCCTGGTACGTGCTATCCTTGAATCTTCCTTCTCTCCTGCAGGTTCAGGCAAGGGAAGGGCATCCTGCTCGGTTTCTCTGACCTAAGGAAACTTCTTTCAAAAGAAATGTAGTTGTCTGAAGGTCTCCATCTTAGTAATCTACATTTATAAGTTACCCACAGCAAGGCGATAGGGACTGGATTGGTACGATATTGTTAGTGAAGATCAAGTATAACCTTTACCTGATGGCCAGGTGACAGAGTAGATGAAAAGGAAACACAGGAAAAGCAAAAATAAACATAGTAGTTATAAAACTCCCAATATCCCACCAAAACTTGACTCAAGAATTCCAAGACCGTATTAACTAAGTTTGTTCAAATCCTCAAAATCTTAAATACTTTCCTTCTGAAATGTATGAAAATATGTATAGGAGATTTGAAAGTTCTATATTACATCTTCGTTTTGAGTAAGGAAATATGTAGTGAACCTCGTAGGTCTGCTGCTTCGTTACGGTATCCTTGTATCTTGTTTAGCAATAGCCCGAACAGGCTCTGCAAGATGGTCAGAAAATGGTTTCATGGGTGTAGTTACATGCTAAACAGGACTGAGAGGAGAGAGCTAACAGGCCTTACTGGTTTCTCAGAAACAGCCTGTACATTGCCAGACGACTTAATTCAGAGACATAGTTCTCCAGGCTGATCAGCTAACTGCAATCAGGTTCCAGCCACCCCTCTGAAGGATTAAACTGAGCAAAATTTAGCTTGAGGAGTTTTTCCTCAAATAGTGTCATTGCTGTAAAGAAATCTTTGTGTAATAAATCATTATCATTTTAATGCAGTCTTTTTGCTAAGATTCTTCATTCCATGTTTAGACCCCTTGGGTAGCTTCCCCATAATCGTCATCCATGTCAATACCTTCAGTAATGTCAATCTCACTACCCATGTCAGGTGGCTGTTATTTTCTTGAAATTGTAATGACATTGTTTGTTATATTAAATAAGAAAGTATTTCCTAAATATAAAAAGACCTATTGTGCTAATTCTATCCCCTGGGATGATACAGAAAAACTCCAGTCCTTTTTCCTCGTTATTTCATTCAAATATTGCAAGCAAGTATTTGATTCCAAGAATGATGTTTTGCCCAAATATTGTTATTTTCAGCACATACATTTATTATGAGATGCTAAGTCTCTATGCTCTTTGTCATTTTCTCTGGATATATTGTGAACTCATTTCTCAGATCTGAACACAAAATTCTAATGTATGGTAAGTGTAGTGATGAGTAAAACCTTCAGATTGTACATGTCTTTGGTATTTACAGTTAAAAGGAAATGTTATTTTCCAGACACATTGTTACTTCTTCTGGACTTTTTAAAAATTCCCTTCCCCTCTGTTTTTGGGTTTGATTTCTACCTCTATGAAAACCATCACTGCAAAATAAAAACCCAAGGACACTTTTGGATCTCAAATTTATCATTCAAAACTTGTCTGTGTTAATTATATATAGAAATTCTTTTTTTTTTTCTCTATTTACCTTTAGTCCATTTGGTGTTGCTGTAACAGAATATCTGACACTGGGTAATTCAGAAAGAACAAAGTTTCTTTGACTTATTGTTCTGGGGGCTGGAAAGTTGAAAAGCATGAAACCAGCATCTCACAGGGACATCGTACTGAGTCATAGCAGTGGGAGGCCAAATATGCATGTGCAAAACAGAAGAAATCAGACTGCACTCGTCGTATTTCTCAGGAACTCATTTCTGTGAGAAGGAACCTGTTCCCTTGATAAAGGTGTTGCCGTACTCAGGAGAGCAGAGTTCTCTTGACCTAATCATCATGTAAAGGCTGCGTGCACCTCTCAATACTGAGACAGCGATAATGCTAACAGGAGTTTTGCAAGGCCCCTCTGCCTCCTGGCAGTCTGTAAAATCATCCATTTCCACACAGGTAAAGATACGCTTCAGGTTTATGGCAGGTGATTGTGGGACAAACTTAATATAAAATATCCAGCATGGCGCAGAGGTACATCCCTATAATCCTAGAACTCTGGGAGGCTGAGGCAGAAGGGTAGCAAGTTCAAGCCCAGCTTGAGAAACAGTGACCTAAAGACTCTTTTTCAAAATAAGAAATAGAAAGAGAGCTTGGGATGTAGCTCAAAGTCTCTTTTACAGTTCTAGTTCACTCCCTAGAACGGTAAAAATAAACGAGTAAATTAACAAACAATGGCATGATATCCATGTGTGCCCTCCTTTAAAGTGATAGAGAAAATAAACCATAAACACTACATTGTCTACAATAGGCATATTAAAGAAAGACTCAGAAAAATTTTCAGTTAGTCAATGTATCTATTTTTTGATGTGATGACAGTTAAGAAAAGTTAATTTTAAAATTATTTTATTATTGTATACTTAAATTATATTTACATGTAAATAATATAAATATTTCTAAAATGTAAATATGTTTATTTATATAAACAAATATCTATATTAATTATTTAATCATATATATATTTGAAACAGGGTCTCTCTATGTAGTTCAGGCTGGACGCGAACTCATTATACAGCCCCAGCCGAACTTGAACTTCCTGTGATCCTCCTGCTTTGACTTCCCTAGTGATGGGATTACAGGTATTTGACATCATGTCTGGCTAACTGGATTCACATTTTTCAATTTAATTTGTATTGCTATTAAAAATTGCAGTACATCATAGAGAGTTGATAAATGTACATAAGACATCTTCATTCATTTCTCATCCTCTTCCTTTTGCCTCCCTGCCCCCTCTCCACGTCTCTTGGTCCCCTTCTCTTTTACAAAAGATCCATCTCCCTGTTTCCTATGATGTATCTTTAATTTTCCTCTTTAATTTATTTGTATTTTGAGTTTCTCATATAAAAGGAACAATGCAATATTTAAATTTTAGCCACTTTTCAGGAATACATCTATTTGATGATTGAAAAAAACCTTAATCTTCCTTCAGTAAAATTGGTTTGTTATTTAGAATGTCAGATTCTTTCCACGTACATTAGTCAAAATATAAAATAATGCATTGTTCTCGACTAAAATGGTTCCCTATGACCATCTTCTTTAGATCTTTGTCCTTCTTGCAGTTTGAAACCCGGATGCGTAACTTTCCTGCCAGAAGTGAGTGCTAACTTCTCATTTGTTGTCACTTCCTGTTGCTTTCAGAGCTCCACAGAAAGAAGGTGTCTGCAGTCTCTAAAACGTGCATCTTTCCCAGACAGGTTGTTTATGTCATTAGAAAGGTAGAAGAGACGCCTACTTTATTTGCTTGGAGTTACATAAATATTCTTTAAAAGGAAGATATCCTCACTTATTCCACTTTAGCCTTTCCTGTCCAGGGAGACCTTTAAATGCACCTCTAATCACATGACAATGGCCTGAGTAACAGTTTTATAGCTCTTCTAAATATATTAAATGTATTGGTAATAAGAAAAGAAAAATAGTATAATAATTCTAAGTTTCTGTCCATATATTTTATACGTTTAGGAATATCACATGTCTATGTATTTCAAAATCAGTTTATTATTATACATTCAATAATAAGAATTACTGACATAGTGCTATAAGAATAGCTATATTTGGATAGAAATTACCAAAGAAAGAGGCTAATTATTGTTTTATATATTCAGTCTTACAGTTTTATTTCTTGTTTTAAATTCACGTTCTGTCCATATAGCTTGCTTACCTCGTAGTTGAAGCTGGAAAATTCTTTAAAATGTAACATAAGAATATTTTCAGTTTTGTATTGTCATCACCCTGTAATTTGAGATTTTAAGTAAGTGTAGAACTCAGATAACAATATGAGTAAACCTTAAAATAATTATCATGTTTGCAAACACAGTTGTCTCTCAGATATAACCTGAATAGGCACATGTTTCCACAGAAAGAAAGAAACAGCAATGATGAAAACATTGTGATATATGACACAGGATGTCGTACATCACAGGACACCCACTACACTGCCGGCCCTTAGAGAAGAAACTGAAAATGCGTGTGCAGCAATCTCAGTGACCAAGGTCACCCAGGCAGCAGTTTGCCACACTAATAAATGTCTGGAAGCTGATGGCCACCACTTTGAGCACCTCTTATAATTGTGGAGGCCAAAGGTAACATGTATTAATTTCATAATGTGTCAATACATTTAGTATTAAAATATTTATACAAGTCTTTCTCCCCTGAAGTGTGCATACATTTTTGGGGGGACTCTGTATATACATACATAATTATATGTAATATGTACCACACACATAAAACATATTACACAGTATTCCTATTACTATAGTATTTAAATCTTTAATCATTATAATGTATAATACATACTTATGATACATATATAAATTTAATATAATAAAAATATTTTGTGCATAATATGCTTGAGGATCTATGCTATTGGCTTTACGCATTATACTGTACATGATTTCCTTAATGCTCTGCTTTTCCCTTTAAAATAATTCTTACTATTATCTCCATTTTTTTACATGAGGTTAACAGGTTAAAAGATGTTAAGTACTATGCTCTTAGCCACAGAGAAAATAAATGGCAAGGGTGAGGTATTGTATTCCCACATTTGTCTGTAACCTTACTACATAAAACAAGCAGACAGTTCAGTAAATACAGGCATATCTCGGTTGACAAACTTGATTCTTTCCATGATTCTGATCACAGAATTTGTTCCATGTGTATGAATTCATTCCACGAGGTTCCACTGTATCATGGTAACTTAGCGGTTTGTCACAAAACTTTGATTTTTGTGTAAGATTTACCTTTAAAATTTTATTTATTCTTTTATAATATTGAAGTTATGTTGTTATTCCAGAACACAGGATTGCAAAATAATCAGCATCAGCTAGGGCTAGGATTTTTAGTTTTCAAAAGGTAGTCCACAAAGTGAATAACAGATGCAGAATATGGCAAATATTCAACACTTAAAACCTGGAGAGACAACATTCAAGATTATTTTGACATGTCTTCCTTGATCCTGCTTTAAAAATTATGATTTTAATAGAAATTACTTAGTTATAAAAATTTTTATCCATGAGTCCTGTCAATGAGTTGGTATATGTACATGACATAGCTCCTTCCCCTCTCTTCCTTCCTCTCTCCTTCTGTCTCTTGGTCTCACTACATTTTTTAAAAGATCTGTCTCCTTATTTTCTATTATTTTTCTTTTATTTTGCTCTTTATATTTTGGATTTCTCCTGTAAGGGAAACCAAGTAATATTTAATCATGTGTATCTAATTTATTTCACTTATTATTATGGTCTCAAGGTGCTCCATTTTCCTACAAATGACTCAAGTTTATCCTTCTTTATGGTAAAATAGTATTCCATCACATATAAATACCACACTTTAGCCATTCATCTGTTGATAGACCTGTAGGCCACTTCCAAGATAGAGCTATTCTAAATTTTTCTGCTGTAAATACAGGTATGCATCTACCACTATAATATGATGTCCTTAACTCTTTGGGGAAAATGGCTGGATCTAACAGCCTTTCTAATTTTAGTCTTTTGAGGAATCTCCGTACTGATTTCTATAATTGTTGTACTAGTTCACATCCCTACCAACAACGAAGATGGGTTCCTTTTCTTGCCTCAATCTCTGCAGCCTCACTAGCATTTGTTGTTATCTGATTTCTTGATGGTAGTCATTCTTTCTGAAATAAAATGGAATCTCAGTGTGTTTTAACTTCTATTTCTCTAATGGCCAGAGATGTTAAACATTCTTTCATATATTTATTGGCCATTTGCATTTCTTATTCTGAGATATGTCTGTTCATTTCGGTAGCTTATTTTTTAATTGAGTGTTTTATCATAAGGAAAGTCTGATTATTTTATTCATTATATGCTGTAGATATTAGACCACCATCTATAGAATACATGGAAGAATTTTTTTTCCCACTCTATAGGTTGTTTCTTCACTGCGTTCATTGTTTCCTTTGCTGGACAGAGCTTTTTAATGTGATATGATTCCATTTGTTGATTCTAGGTATTTTCTCTTGTGCAATTGGGGTTCTGTTCAGGAAGTCTTTGCGTATGTCTATTTCTTAAAGAGTTCTACCTATTTTACATCCTAGCAGATTGTTTCTATTTTAAAATTTAGATCTTTGATCCATTTGTATTTTAATTTAGTACATGGTGAAAGATACAGGTCTAGATTCAATCTTTTGCATGTGGATAGCTACTTTCCCCAGCACTATTTGTTAAAGAGGCTGACTCCTCCAGTGTACATTTTTGGCCCCTTTGTCAAAATTCAGGTAGCTGAATGTGCTTGGAGTTCTTTCTGCATCCTCTATTCTGTTCCAGTAATTCACACGTCTGCATTTATTTATTTTATTACTTATGCAGTTCCATGATGTTTTATCACTGTAGCTCATAGTATACTTTGAAGTCTAGAATTGTGATTCCTTCTGCCTTGCTCTTTTTGCCCAGGACTGCTTCAGCTATTCTAGTTTTCCTCTGGTTCTGTATGAATTTTAGAACTGTTTTCCCTAGTTCTGTGAGGAATGCTGTTGGTATTTTGATTGAGATTGTGTTAAATCTGTATCTCAGTTTTGGAAGTGTAGCTGTTTTGAGTATATTGTGTCTGTGCAGGAACTGGGGATATCTTTCCATTTTCTGATGTCCTCTTGGATCTCCTTTGTCAAAGTACTGTACTTTTCACTGTAGAGTTTTTCACATCCTTGGGTAGTTAATTGCTATGTAATTGCTTAATGAATTTGAGAGCACAGGAATTTGGTGCATATGTGTTTATAACTGTTATCTCTTCCTGTTGAATTGTTCCCTTACCCAATATGTGTTGACCATCTTCACCTGTTCTGATCAGTTTTGGCTTGAAGCACACATTGTTTAAAATTAAGATAGCTGTTCCTGCTTTTTTTCCAGGTTCCTGTTGCATGGAATATTGTCTTACATTCCTTGAGTTTCAGTCTATATATTTCATTTTGGATTAAATGTGTTTGTTGTATAGTACATATTGTTGGGTTTTGTTTTGTGATCTATTCTGCCAATCTGTATCTTCTGATTGGTAAATTGGGACCATTTACTTTGAGAGTTGTAATGGAAAGATACTGATGTATTCCTGTCAGTGCATTATTTTCCTGTTTTTAGTTTGATATGCCAACCCACTTGCCCTGCAGGTGTATTCATTTTATTAGATTTTGGGGCGCATTGTTGGCTTCATTGTCTCATCCTGCAATACCCTTGAGAATTTTTTATAGCACTGGTTTGGAGTTTACTAGTTTCTTGAGGTGCTGTTTGTCATGAAAATACCTTATTTTTTCATCAATTTTGAAAGAAACTTTCTCAGGATACATAATTCTGGGTAGGGAATTGCTATCTTTTGGGGCTTGAAACACTTCACTCCAAGCTTTACTGACCTTTAAAGTTTGTTGAGAAGTCTGCTGTAATTCTAATGGGTTTATGTTAATAAGTGATTCATTGCTATTTCTGAGCACCTTTGAAGATTCTGTCCCTCTGTTGGACTTCTGGTATTTTGACTATGGATGTGAGCTGGAGAGATTCTCTTTTGATTCTGGCTATTTGGGGTGCTATATCCCTCACATATCTGCAAGTTTAATTCTTTCCAAATATTTGGAAAGTTTCCTGCTATTATTTCTGTAAACATTTTTTATGCACTTTGTGTTGTCTTCTGATTTTTCACTTATTCATATTAATCTTAGACTGGCCTTCTTTGTATCATCTAGTAGGTGTTGGATGTATTTTTTATATTATCTTAATATCTTTTAAGGTATCTCTGAGTAATTGGTCTTGGAAAACATCCTTATCTTTTAATTCTGACACTCTGCACTCACATTGGCTGCGTTTGCTGCTCGTACTTTCAATATAATTTTTAATTTCCTGGACTTCTATTTGAAACCTTTTCACAGACTTTAGTTCTTTACTAAACTGGTGACTCGTGTTCTGTATCCATTTTTTTTTTTAAGGATCAGTTAGCTTTTAATTAGTGTCACCTGTAAGTTCCTTGACTGTTTTATTACCTCTATTATTTGATTAGTTATATTTTCTGTGAGTACTCTGACAAGCATATTTATCTTTTTTAATCTCCTCTGTTATCCTTTAGAATAATTGATTGTGTAGCTTTTGCTTTCCTCTCCCTCAGTGCTCCTTGGAGGGCTTTATGGGAGTTAGTAGTTGGGGGAGGCATTTGTCTTCTCACGCATTGCCTTCTCATGTTTCTATTAAATTGTTTGTTTTGTTTTGTTTATTTTGTTTTATGCCTGTGCTTGCAGTCATTTATATTGGAAAGACTTGGGCTGGTATGGAGATATCTTTAGTTCGTCTGCTTTTCAGCGATGCACTGAGGATGTGGCTAACTCTAGTCCTTTACCTCTGTTCCAAAATCAGATCCTTTTGTTAATGTGGGAGGCCAGAATACAGGGTAGCTGACCCAGTACCCGGCTCTCTGGGAATGGACCGTGTCAAAAGGGGTCAAAAAGGAACTTAGGAGAAAACCTGTTAATAACGGTAACCCTGCGCCACCCTGCCGTATCAGCTAAGTCAGCAACAGTAATATCATCCAGGACGAACTGGATATTGACACACCATAGAAAACTATTATGTACCACCCATAACCTCAGAAAACAAATCTACAGTTACAGTATAAACCCTATGATAAACAAAATATTCACATAAAGGAAATATCTACTAAAATGTAATAAGTATACCTCCGCTAATGTTAGAAAAGAATTCAACTATAGTAACATAAAGTTAACTATCTAAAGATTTATAAACCTCAATGATTACACTACTAAAGATACAGAGGATTGAGAATGGGAGAATGCACAAAGAAAAATTTGAAGAGCTAAACAATGTGAGAAGGAGAGAAAAATGAGGAAATTGTATTATGGAATAGAAGAATATTTATAAAATTAAATAAAGGTAACAGAAAAAACACTGAGAAATAGAGGAGAGAAGAAAAAAGGAAGAAAAATATTGAGAATAAAAAATAGTAAATATTAAAAGGACAAAAGAAATAAGAGGAAAAAGAAAAAGAAGATGGGTCTAAAATCAGAGAAACAAAATGTATTTTGTCTGTATTTTGGAGTGAGTGGTTTCCTTCTAGGATCCACAGTTTTGGAGTCCAGGAAGCTTCATTTTTCTCTGTTTAGAAGATGGGTCTAAAATCAGAGAAACAAAATGTATTTTGTCTGTATTTTGGAGTGAGTGGTTTCCTTCTAGGATCCACAGTTTTGGAGTCCAGGAAGCTTCATTTTTCTCTGTTTAGCCTTCTGGTCAATGGATTTGCGAGGCTGCCCCCATCCTGAGGCCCCTCTGCTTGCCCTAGACCGTAGCAATGTCCACAGCAAGATGTGTCTTTGCTTATGTAGGTAGATAGAGAAGGTAATCAGACCTCAGATCTGGGATGGACATAGGCAACAGGGCAAGGGTTCGTGTCCTTAATGCAAGCAGGCACTTTCAGACCCATCTGTTGCCAAGAACATCTCTAGTGGGCCCAGCTTCTCATCAGAGTGGGTAGGGCCTGGGTCCTTCATGGCCTGAGTTTAAACTTCTTAGGCAATTTCTTTCTAGCACACTTCTAGTCTGCAGCTGCATTTCACGGCTCTCTCTCATGCAGTTACTGTGGGAAATATTTTTTCAGTTGTTTTGAATCCTCAATTTAAATAATCAACCCGTTATTGAATTAGCACCTGATCAAGCATGATTCGTTGACATGGCAGGCACCTGCACTGGACCCCTCTCTTGCTGTCGCCTGCCCTGGAGGAGTGGCCTCAGAGAAACACTCTGAGATGCTTGCATTTCATAAAGGTCATTGCCTGCACTGCTGTTCCTACTGGGGTCTCCCAGTCCCAGGTGCTAACTGGGCTTCTGGGGAGCCCTCTTCCCCTTGCCACTTGCTTCAGGGCCAAGGAGAGTCCAAATTGTTCTCTCCTTTTCTCTTACTGTGGACCATCTTTCCAATTTCTTTGTAGCTTCTAATTTTTCCTGTCAGTTCCATATAATTCCAAGAAATCCGCTTTTCTTTTTTTTCTCAAACAAATTGTTATTTTCTATTGTCTAAATTCCAGATCTCAGAGAGGCTGAAGTTCGCTGCGGATCACCACTCTGCCATCCTTCTCCCTGGTTGTGTTCCTGTTTATGAGAAAATCTCTACAGGCACTAATGCAAAATCCTTTGATAATGTACTTCTGTAGAAGGATGGATTTTAAGTCACTATGTAAAATGCTGAAGAGTTAAAGAACACATATATCTGCTTTACAGTAGCTTGCGTACAAGCAGTTTTCAGGCACTATTCTATAAAAAGAGTAAAAGTATAAAAAAGACCTTCAGAAGAAGATGAAATTTAGTCTCCACGAAATGACATCTATTTTCTAAATTACTTAACAATTTGCTTATTAATCCTAACAATTTGTAGTGATAGTATAAATGGACAATTTTTACTACCTGATAGAATGTTGTTTTCTTTCTCTCTTTCCCCTTCTGCCTGTCTCTGTCTCTCTGTCTGTGTCTCTGTCTCTCTCTCTCTTTCTTGCAGTATTGGGGATTGAACACAAGGCCTTCCATCACATTAAGCAAATGCTCTACCACTGAGCTATATCTCCCTCCCTTTTTCATTACAAAATAAATGAATGTCATTTAATTTTCTATTTTGCTTGAACAATTATATTGAATCTTAGAATTCCTAAGAGAATAAAAACACATATATTTTTAAAAACAAATTTTCTATGTCTGAATTGTTAGGATAGTAGCTTGGGTTTGTATTGGCTTGGAGTTACTACATTTTTGAGGTTGGCGTTTCTACACCCTTGAGTTACTACAGTTTTTTCATATTATGTAATGAATACTTATAGATCAGCCACAGATTTTTTAAAGAACATTTTTATAGTACCTTAAATATTTTAGTGTAAAAATAATGACAAAGCTCTTCAAAAGGTTTGTACTACCCTAACATAATTACTTAACCAAAAGAAGGAATATATTACTTTATTATTTTAATCTAAAGTATAATATCTATAAATATAGTTGACCTTTAAAGGAGAAAAGGAACGTGTTCAAATCACACTGATGTAGCAGTCGCGGATATGTCACGAGTTCAGTGTCACCGTGAAGGAAACATGTTTTCTCTAAATACTAAAATGCTGTCAAGTTTTTTTTCTTTTAATTACAGCTTCTTAATTTGACACATAACCTTTAGATTTGTTCTGCATGGTACATGATTTTCTTATTTGGAATTGCACTCGTTTTGTTCTGTGATGGAGTCTATGAATTACTCTGTTATTCTTTTTATTTAGAATCTTGGACATATTTCCAGAAGAGTCGTAGTTTGAAGAGTCTCAAACTCTAACAACTCACCAAGATAAAGAAAGTTACTTTATGCCAAGTGTTATAATAAAAGCAAAATTAAAAGCCAATAGACAGTGTATAAATGTTGGGTAGGTGTAATTTTCTTTGCGTTCATCTCAAGCATATATTGAAAGCATATAAACTGTATTAATTTATGTAGCAAATGTCATAAAAGGATTACAATTCTGGAAGCTTCCTGGTTTCTATAGCAAAACCACTTCTGAGACAAACTGAAGCGAGAGAAAAAGAACGCAGAGGAAAGGATTTTATTTTCCTCAACAACTATCCATATTTTGCACATCCATACTGTCAGGTCATTCATTCCTCCTTTTCAATTGTCTTTCTCTGTTCCCACACATTGTGACGAATTATTGCTTCCTCTAATGTCCTCAGGTTTGGATTCCATTAGCCTACTTCTGTATGTACCAGCTGTTTCTTTGACTCACAGGGCTATTTTTTTTCCCTCTAAGTGAAGAATTAGAGTTGTTAGGGCATGTTGTTGTTGTTTATAAAACTTTCATGACCATGAAGACTTCCTTCTATGCCATGTCAGAGTCTTCTACAGCTATTAGAAATGAGGGCTAATTATCACTGACATGATTGACTGTGTTTATTTCCCAGTTATGGTTTTCTCAATACAAGTTCTCTTCATAACTTCTCACATGATACCTTTGAGTTATTTCCAACTATTACTTTAATGGTTTCTTTATTGCTCTCTTTACAGATGGTATGATATTATGACGAAAAAGAGATATCTGTTGGTTCCATGTCTACAGGCTTAGCCAACTTTGAATTCAAAATGGAAGTAGGTACGATCATTATAGACCATACCTGTACTGCACAGGTATTGACTTTTTCATCATTAATATCTAAAGAATACAGTAAGATATATACTTACATAGTACTTACATTGTGTTGGGTAATTTAGACATGATTTAAAATATATGAGAGGATGTAAATGGGTTATAAGCTCATACTTAGCCTGTTATTATGGTGGACTTCATCATCCCCAGATTTCAGTATCTGTGGGAGGTTCTGGGACTAATCCACCATGTGTCCTAAGGGTGACTATATGTTACTAAGCTTATGTACCATCACAATACAAAGGAGAGAGTTCCTTCTTTATTTTGCCAATCTGAGACTGACATCACAAATAGCCATTATTTCATTTATAACTTCCACTTAATGAAATTAATTTATTACTATTAACAATTAGAGTGTGAGTAATATTGGGTAATATCATTATTGCCATCTATATCAGTTCAGAGCCTTCTGGGCGCAAGAATCTCAGCTCCAAACTATTTTATTTCCAAGGAGGGAGCAGGAATTTTGCTTAGGTTATCTGGTTGCCATGGATCTTGAGTGATGCTTAATGCCTCTAAGGTATAGCCACCGAGTTGAGGTCACAGGAGGAATTTCTCATTGACTGCTTCTGTTCAATCAGTAAATACAATGATTCACATTTTAAGTAGGTAACATGTTCTGCATTAAACCTATAAGGCAGAAAATACACACACTGAAAAATATTGAGAATGTTTTAAATAGCCCATAAGGTACACTGCATATGGCTGCAAGTGTAAAACCATTGTTCCAAGCAGTAATAATATAAAAATATGAATGTACAAAAACCAGTAAGCTATACTAAAAAAGAAAACTCAAAGGTCTATGCTGTGAGTGAACAGTCGTTCCTTAAATTAGGCATCAAATTCCTGGTAGTGAATTTGTGACAAATGAATGATTCTGAAAAGATTCAACTTCCTAGTACATTCCACCCCATTCTGTGGTAGTAGGTTTTTTTGTTTTGTTTTGTTTTTTTAAGATTTAGATATTCACTGTATCTTTTAATCACCACTTGTGTGTGTAATGACACATATCTTCCTTTATGCTATCTCATAGAATGGTTTCACTGCCCTACAAAGTCCCCTATGCTCCATCTGTTTTTCCCTTTCCCTCCTCGTTTTCCTATTGCCTCTCTTAAGTTTTGCCTTGTCCAGAGTGTCACATAGCTGAAATCATACAGTACATAGCTTTTCTCAATGTGCTATTTTCAATTAATAATATTTAGTGTTCCTCTGTCTTTTCATGATTTGAGGAATGGCACAACTTTTGAAGTGGTATGATGGAGGGAGAGATGGAGGCAGGGGGAGAAAGTGCAGGAGAAGGGGATGTAAAAAGTGTTAAGGTGTGTTGTGTACATGACCAAATCCCCACTAGGAGTGTGATCATTATATACTGAAAATACGTACTTATAAAAATAAATTTAAAAAGAGAGAATTTTAAGGAACTGTTAAATGCAGTGCTTTATTTCCAAAAAAGAAAAAGAAGTATAAATGTGCTTTTAGAGTAGAAATTGTATTTATTATTTGAACATTCCCTACTTTTTCCAGAATGTGATCAGGAACATACAAAAACTGTGACAGATAACTTAGATGGAAGTTAAATAATGTCATGAAAAATAAATTATTAATGCTGATCTTGGTTATTTGGCGTCATGAACTATCAACAAGTATGTAGTTTTTCCTATTAGCTAACCTTTATATGCTGCAAATAAAACTTAATTGTATATTTAAAGAATTGAATTTAGTGAAACTTTATGTTGTTCCAAAAGATAAAAGTTTGTGTATGATTTTTTCCCCTTAAATTTAATCGAATTGTACTTGCAAAGGTTTTTGGAAGATAATTTCTAATTTTATTAATTTGAATGGTAGAGAATTAGTATTATTGTTGAAAGTTCATGATTAAATATATATCACTGGTGAAATCTGTTATAGTGGGAAATAATTTTATCTGTTTTTCTATGCTTATCCTAAACTCTGCAGAGTTTAAAAGGATTTCAAGAGATGAAAATCAAGGAACCGTGAATATGTTCTTTTCAGATGATTGGCCTAGCTCAGGTATTTGTTATGTATTTAAGTATGAATAGGCTGATTCAAAGTCAACTACTATATTTTCAGCTCTTCTATAATCTTATCAGGGAATTTTGTCAGTTAGAAACTGTATTCAGTGAACTATAAGAAAACTGGGTAGATGATTAATTTCAGTGGTGAGAGATTTTATATATATATATATATACACACACACACACATATGGATATATGTATTTATAAACAAAGAGTAGGTTTCCACTTTATGTTTATAATTGCTTTAAAAATAAATTCAAGTATATTTACTATGCATTTTGTTAATGCTAAAAATTTAGTTTCTCACTTCAATTGTCTAATTTAGTTACTTCTCATTTTGTCACTTTAAGGCAAAATTCTTTGAGAATTTAAATCACATCCATAAGACACACATAATGCCATTCACATTAAATCAAGAAAATCTATAACATATAACATTAACCTTCATCATATTAATAACAGTTATTTGTAAAACCTAGCTCAATATAGAATTGGGGTTATTCTACAGAAAATGAGGTAGAAAGATTAAGTGAACTGAAATAAAATCAATGTCCTAGTTTCTCTATTGTATTTTCTTTTAAGAAAATGTTTGCACATAAAGAATAAATATTTAACTTAGGTGAGTTTTCTGTGAATCTAACCAATAGAAAAGGGCTCAACTAACTGGTAAGGGGAATATGTTCATATATCTTAAAGGATATTACCACTCCTTTTAAATAAACCTGATTCTTCTTCGGTAGTTGTAGCCTATGGGAAAATAAGAAAAGATTTTGATTTATAATTTAACTTTGGAAGACAATACCACTCAAATCACTAAATTTGCTCTTATTGTAATTAAAAATTAGAAATTCAAATTTAAGAGAGAGAATATGTCTATTATGAGGAAAATATGATTGGAAGCAAAGTCTTCCCTGAAACCCTCTACAAAGTTAGTAGAAAAAAAAAGCAGTTTTATTTTTGAATAAGCATTAAATCAGAATGCAATTCCTCCTAATTTTATCATGGTAATTGGGGAAACTCCCTTTGTTGACTTTACTCAGTGGAGTGATAAACTTCTCATCATGAACTGAAACAAACTGTCCATGAAGTTAAGCTTGAACCTTTCCAGCATAAGTAGGTGATATAGGTCATAGCTTCCTTAATGTTTCCATTTTGAAAAGATGGTGGCCCGCAGGTCCTTGGGGAAATATTCCTGAGTTGTGAGACTGACAGAGGGTTCTTGTAAAGATTACAAAAATTTACATACATTTGAAAAGACAGAGAAATTCTGAAAGAAAAGAAAGGGGGAAGAGATTTCTCTTGCCTTTTTTTTTTCTTTTACAACATGGAGAATTAAACTTTTTATCTTTAGTTTGTGTTTGCCCTTACACCACCCACAGGAGTACAGAAATGATATTATTTCCTTATGACTTTCTTCATCTTCCCACTTTAAAAAATAATCTGGAGAGCTTCACTTGGGTACTACCCATTTCTTTTAGCAATTGAAATTTAATTGACATACAATACACTACACATACAACTGATATTTTGATATGTATGTGTACCTGTAAAACATCACCATAATCAGTGCAGTGAACCTGTTGTTTGCCCATAAAGTTTTCTTCCACCTCCTTATAATTCCTCCCTCCTTGTGTTTCTCCTCTCCACTTCCTATCACCTGCTAGTGAGGGTCCTGCTTCAGGGACTGAGGCAATGAGCACAAACTTACAGACAAAAGTTTTAATTGGCAAGTGAGAGAAAATAGTAAGGGACTGTCCTTTGAGCAGTTGAAAGCTGAAGTAGTGAGGATTAGCTCTGACAAAGGTCAAGCCAATTTCTTAACAAAGGAAAGTAGACCAAATAGAGAAGAGACTCCAGCTGGAGGAAGTGATGTGGACACAGGTCTAATGAAGAGGACCAGACTGGGCTTTTAATAAGAGGGTGAGGACCGTGGTGGGCTGGAGTCTGGCTGATTGTTTTGGCAGTGTTGGTTTCCCAACTGCAGAGGAATTATTATGGCTGAAGGGACAGTTCAGTTCCTGCGGGATGATTGCTTTTGCACAGAGGGGCAGCCTTGCCTCCTGTCATGGATAATTCTTTCCACTTCGGATTTTCTTTAGGTTTTGACCTATTTACTCTGTAGTCTTTGGGGACATAAAATACAAAAGATCAGCAAAAACACACAAGCTTTTATTCACTTGTTCATCTTTTGCCACCTTAATTCACAGATTCAGTAACTGAATTAAGCAGGCACAGGAAATTTTTCCTTCTTTACACCATATATATCATCACTGAATTTCCTGTTCAAATATTTTGTCTAATTTTTATTTTCAATTGAGTTTGCTTTTTTATTGTTTGAGATTTGAATATTCCATGTACATAGTGAACACGTATTTTTTAGTCTTTTATCATTCATATTTTTTGCAGGGGCTTTTTCTGGTTTTTGATCTTTTCATACTTGTAGTGACTTTTAAAGAGCAAAAATGTGTAAATTTTTTTTTTTTTTTTTTTTTTTTTTGTGGTGCCGGGGATTGAACTCAAGGCCTTGTGCTTGCAAGGCAAGCACTCTAATCACTGAGCTAATAAATTTGATTTATCAATTTGTTCTTTCATAGATTGCACTTTTGAGTAGGAAATATTTATAGAATAGTCATAAAGATTTTTTCCAGTTTATTTTGAAGTTATATAACTTAAAGTTTTATATTTAGGCCTATGGTCAATTTGGAGTGAATTTTTTGCATATGATGAAAAATATGGAGTGCAGTGTTTTTTATTTGTTTGTTTGGTTATATTTTATTTTTAAATGTGGCTTATGCAACGATCTCAGTACCAGTTTGTAAGAAGACTGTCCTTTGTGCACTGAAGTGTTCTGCATCTTTGTCAAAGTTGAATCGAGTATATATGAGTTCATTTCTGGACACTATTGTGTACTACTGATACATTTATCTATATGAAGTTCCTCAGTACAGTGTTTTATATATCATAAGTTTATATGTCTTGAAATTAAGTAATTTTTTCATCCAAGTTTGTTCTCCTTTTACAGTGTTTCTTTGGCTATTCTAAGTTGTTCTAATTTCCATATGAATTTTACAAACAACTTAATTGATATAAAAAAAATTCTACCAAAGATTTTATTGGGATTCCTTTGAATCTATAGAGCAGTTGGGGAACTTGTGATTTCTTACAATATTTAGTCTTTGATCCATGAATAAAGGAGTTTATTTATGACTTTCAAATTTCTTTAATTTACATAAATATTTTTTTAAAAACTCTGTAAGTAGATCATTACAGGAGTCTATTCTTGAAAAGGCTATTGAAGTCTACATGCAATATCAGATTTTTGGAAAGAATGAAGCCCTTTTTTTTTAAATTTTTTAAATTTTTTACCAAGAACATGTATTGGTACATTGTATATATAATGATCACATTCATCATGGTTATTTTGTACCTGTACATGATATATCTTGGCTTACACCCCTTCCCCACCTTTCCCTTCTGCTCTCCCTTTCCCTATTTACAGCAGGTTTATTTACATTTTTACATTTTTCCCTTTCCCCTTTCTTTCCTTTTTCCCTTCCTTCTTTTCTCTCTTCTCTCTTTCTAGTTCTCTTTTGAATATTATCTTCCTTTTATATAATATCTATTATACCTCTTTGTCCTTATTTACACTTATAGTTTCTTATATCAGAGAAACAATTCAGTGTGTACTTATAGGTGTCTGATTTATTTCACTTAAGAGTGTTTTCTCAAAGTGCATCCCTTTACCTACAGATGTCTCTAGCGTATCCTTTTTTATGGCAGAGTAGTACTCCATCATGTAGAAAAACCATATCTTCTTTAGCCATTCATTAGTTGTTGGGTATTTAGTTTGTTTCCATGACTTAGCTATTACAAATTGTGTTGCTATGAACATGGTTGTGCATATATTGCTGTGATATGATGATTTTAATTCTTTTGGGAAGATACCGAGCAGAGGAATAGCTGGGTCAAATGAAACCTCTAGTTGTAGTTGTTTGAGGATCTCTACACTGATTTCCACAGTGGTAGCCCTTCTTCTGACTCTTGTAGAAAATAGATGATCATTAGGTGAACAAGTGAGCTTGGAGAGAAAAGTTGAAAAGCATTACAGTGTAAGTTAAGACAGAACATTAAAGATCTATAGATAGTTAAAGTTTGATATGTTTGAAATTGTTGATGCACATGGGGAATACAAGAAGGGGGCACATATAGCAACAGTGGACCTTTTCTTATGAGCTCCCCGAAGTTAGTCTGTCCTGTGAACAATAGGGCGGCTACTGACAGATTTGAAGCAGAGAAGTAACATGGATTTAAAAGATTTCTCTGAAAGTTTTTTTTCTTTTCTTTTCTTTTTTTGGTGCTGGGGATCAAACTCAGGGCCTTGTGCTTGCTTTCAAGGCAAGCGCTCTAACCACTAAGCTAAATCCCCAGCCCTCTCTGAAAGTTGAATGATTTCATTAAACATTTTTAGAGTTACTTCTACTTAAACTTTTCTAGACTAAGAGGATAGTCTCCATATTCATGGAACATTATGTGTACTGTAAAAAATTATGTATTTTTGTTTTGTTTAAATGTGTCTCTCTTTAGCATTACAAAATACCTATTAGTTTCATTTGCATTGAACTGTGGTGAACAAGTTTAATTCTACCACTCCTGATTCTAATGTTACTGATACTTTCCGTTACTGATACTTTGCCTTTCTGCATATTCTTTCTGATTTTCATTTGACTATACAAAAAATCAGTTTTCTTTTTTGTTATTGCTAATTACTGATTTTATTATGCCCAGTTGTAAACTCCCTTATATATTTAGTAACTTAAATTTCTTGCATTATGTATTCTTTTTCACTAATGATTGTCCATATGAAAGAATGCCATGAGTTGTCTTTTTAATGACATGTTCTTTCATTAAACAGTTATGATGGCTTTCTATTTCATTATTACCTCTTGTGATAAACTCATTATAGAACTCAGTCGAGTTGCTTTTCCTTCTTAGTTCTTGTCTCGAGAGCAACATAGACTATGGGAAGGTGGACTTCTTAATGATCCCTTGAATTTCCATGTCTCTGTAACAGAGTGCCTTACTTTTAACATACATATGTTTTTTAATCTGTAATGCAGATAAAGTTATTTTCACACATACACTGAAGATTGTATAGAGACCTCTGATAAGTTTGAGTCAAAAATTGAGACTCTTCTATTGAGTCAAGGACCAGAGACCCTTCTAAGTTCCCAGTTAAATTTCTTTTCTCCCTTTTGTGTTTCAAAGTTAATTTTTGCTGTTGCAAAGAAAAGTCTTCTAATTATTTATTCCTCCATAAACTTCCTTTACTGTATATTTTAGTTGCTGATTATCTTTCCCTCTCTAACTCCAAACAGCTGGTTTTATTTGTGGAATGGGTTCCTTGCTGACCTTAAAATAAATAGATTTCTCTCCCACAGCCTTAGTATTGTTTGTATCTTTGAAGGAAGTGACAGGATGTTTCTGGTCTGAAATAATTCTTCTGTTTTTTCAGTTACTTAAACATAGAATGCTTTGTAAAATCATTATGAAATAGAACATGTGTACCTAAGCTAAATAGTGGGAGTAAATTTGCCAAATTCCATGTCTTCCTTGCAAACATACTGCTTACCTTCTTGAATTTCCAAACATTTTTGACTCTAACCTTTTGAAACATGATTTCATATTGAAAATATTGTATACTTACTTTCTTTAATCAAGCATCTCCTTTTGTTTTTCAAATATAAAAATTGTGATTTACTTACCAAACTAATCATGATTGTTACAATATTGATTTCTATTTTATTGAATGTGTATTTAAGATGCAATTCATACAGTTCACTTTCTATTTGACAAAATTTCAGCCTTTCAATGGTAATTTTCTAATACAACATGTGGACCTATTTAGATCCCAAGAACTGTTCCATTTGTATTATGAACAGTTGTCAGATTGGAAAATATAGAGGTATGTGTACAGGTAATGAGTAAAGAGTTTGCTTCCTCGTAGCTCTTGAGATAGATGTCAGTTTAGGTTACTTGGTTTAGTTTAGATTCATGTTCAGAGCAACATGATACTTGACACTTTCAGCTAAAAGAGACAAACTAAACTACAAAATCAAATATAGTCCTACTTGAGACTAATATAATCCTTATAGGTAGTACATTAACCTATTTCTCTGGCTTACATGCTTCTAAATATTGCAGTAAGCTTCTCACCATTATGTTTAGACAGTTACATTATTTTTTGTAGTAACACAATCTAAACATAGTAATAAAAGTTTCAGAATCTTTGGAAGTATACCAAAAAATTTAAGCATCAGTTACTTAAAAGACAGATCAAGTGGCTGGGGATTTAGCTCAGTGGTTAGAGTGCTTGCTTAGCAAGGATGAGGCCCTGAGTTCAATCCCCAGCACACGCACACAAAAGACAAATCATGATGTATTTGCTAGCTTTCCTTCACTGTGACAAAAAACCTGGGGCAAACAATTTAACAGAGGACAGCTTTTTTGGCTCAGGGTTTCAGAATATCAGTCCATATAGGCTGGTTGCATTGCTGTGGTGCTGAGGTGAGGCAGAACTTCACAGTGGAAGAGGAAAGCTACTCACATCAGACAGCAAAAAAGCAGAGAGAGAGAGAGAGAGGAAGAGCCTGGATGGGGACGGGGACAAGATTGAACCTTCAAAACCCCGCCCTCAGTCACTTCCTCATCCGGGTAGACCCAACCTTCCGATAAGTCCATTGAGGAGGGTAGAGACCTCATTATTCAATCACTTCCAAAAGCCCATCAGCTGGCAACCAAACTGTCACACAATGAGCTTTTGGGGGGACATTCTGGATCTCAGCAATAACTCATGGTAATTTTCTGCTATGACTTTTAAAACTTTTTAAGTGAATCACTACTTTATGAATCATAACAATATGCTCATGCATTTAGAATAGTAGTAAATATATGGAAACATGTTATTTATTCATCTACAAAGAATGCTTGGGCAAATGTGGACTGCCAGACATTTTTGCATGGGAACAACTGATCAATATGGAGTATAAATGCAAGAATAGGATATGATCAGGGGAAGAAGAGAAGCACTCACAACAAAAAAATAGGTCAAACTGAGGTAAAGATCATCTGTTACAAGAAAGGCTAATTTTTGTTCAGAAATCTATGTAGTTAGCATCCTGAAACTACCAACTCATTATGCATTTCAGGTCAGAAGGAGGAGGGGTCAATGCTAGACAGAAAGTGTTCTGGGCAGTTAGTGTGAAAATAAGTGTTCTAACTTTTGTTTGCAGATTCTGTGTCATTGGAGAAACCATGATGTTGTGATACTTTTAGAGATCTGTTATAAATTTATTTGATCATATCTTAGTGTTTTCTCATCTGGTTGAGTTTCATAAGCCTTGGTCTCATTGAATTCTAGCTAACCAAACTGACAAACGACAATAATTTGTTGCATAGAGTTCATGGGAGTATGGTTCAATTAATGGGAGTAGTTTGTGGCGCCTTCACATAACATCTAAGGAATTCTAGAAACCAAGCCAAGTTAACCAGCATGAACGTCAGCCAATGATAAATGAAAATAACTTAAGCCACCAAGCACTACTTGGCATAGAACAGCAACAATTTGATTTACATTGCCATCTTATTTTTACAAGTTCAAAACCTTTTTAAAAACTTGAAAAAACACTTTGAAGAACAGTTAACAATGTCTTTAAAATAGCTAGGGAAATGGAGAAGGTGTTTCAAATTATTCAAGGCAAAGGACGTAAGTTTTTTCTGTCTCTGACTGTGTTTTGCTTGATCTCAATAAGCCGTTTGTGTCGGTGAAGGAAAGCTGGCTAGCACAGTTTTTGTAATGCATCTTTCTCTTACAAAGTTTAGATTAAAAAATGTAACTACCTCATAACAAATGATGCCCCTATCTCCTTGAAATTTTCAGACACTATTACTTTTTAATTTATTCTCTTAAGAAAGCTACGTTCATTTCGACCTATAGATGTTACTATGGATTTATTTTAGTCTACCTGTGCTGCTGTAACAGTATATATCTGAGAGTAGGTAATTGACAGAGAGCATACACTTCTTGGTTCAGGGTTCTGAAGGCAGGAAAGTTCAAGAGCACAGTGCTAGTGAGAGAACCTTTGTTATAGTTTGTATCTGGAATCTCTCCCCCATGCCAGAATTAGGTACTGAAGGCTTGGTTCTTCAAGCTGTGCTATTCGGAGGTGGTGGAACCTTTCGGGGCCTAGAGGGAATTCTTCAGGTTGCTGGGAGTCGTGTCCTGGAAGAAAATTATGAGCTCCTGCCCTCCTTCTCTTCCTCTGTCTCATTCCCCGGCCATCAGGTAAGCAGTTCTGCTCCGCCTGACACTCGCCTTTGCAGCCACCTGGCAGCCCCACCAAAGGCCTCAGAGCAACGAGTCTCTTGATCATGGAACAGAACATCTAAAACTGTGAACCAGAGTAAGTCTCTGCGTTGATTATCTGAGGTATCCGTTCCTGCGACAGAAAGCTGACCAGCTCCCCTACTGCACCTTCCCGTGATAGAAGTAGGAAAACGCAGATTGAGAACAAAATCAAGAGACAGCAGGAGGGGATGCAACTTACATTTATAAAACACAAACTCACTTTTTTGGATAAAGAACCCATTCCTTCGGTAACAAAATTAACCCATTCGCCAGGACAGAACTCTCTGACTTAACAACTCTGATTAGATCCTAACTCCAAACAGTATTGCATGGGGCATTAATTTCCCAACACAGGAATTTTAGGAGACACTTTCAAACTATGGCAGCTTTTGAAAAATACTGATGAAATATAGTTAAAAGCAACTGAGCTCTATATAATCTTCACAAATGATCTATCTTCCCTCTACCTGTAGGCCACTACAATATACCTTTTGAAGAACTATCAAATATTAAGGATTAACTTTTATCAGTAAAACTGGAGCACAGGGAATATTCTGACAAAATATTTAATTTAAAATATAGAAAAGTAGATAATAGGAAACAGGGAGAGAGATCTTTGCAAAAGGGAAAAGAAGACCAAGAGATGGAGGGGAAGGGAAGGGAGGGGAAGAGAAGGGAATGAAAAAATAATTAAGATGTGTTGTGTACATAGATTAACTCCTCAGGATGAATGCAATGATTATATACTGCCAACATATACTAATAAAAATAAATAAATAAAATCTAGAAAACTAGTTTTGTTTAACCAGGGAGAACAAGATATAACTTTTTTCAGTGACATTTAAGGAAAAGACAAACAGTAAGATCATATTTGGCTGTGAATTTTAAAAACAGAAATTATATAAATTTAGATAATCATTTGGGCTTTTGTTTTTAAATATTAATCTAATTTAGTTAAAGCAACGCATGTGGATGGTCTCTTGTCTCAGTATTCCATCCGTCCACGTCTATTTCTTGGAGGAGTGTACAGACAAATCTTTTTAGCTACGTTTAAAGCATTTTGTATTACATCTATACATATTACAGTGCTCTTGTTATTTTTAGATTTAGCGCATTGTGTACATGTATGTATATAGGCAGATGCAGAGAAAGAGAATGAGAGCGAGAGGACCTCTAATGAGTTAGACTCTTTGTACAGCTCTCACATTAGTTTTTTGTTCTCATTTCATAAGCCTGAGACTTTATGCCCCACTTTATCTGGTGCTTAGTTGTCAGCATACTAATTTCTCATATTTTCTTAGATGTGTCTAATATTTCTCCTGATGTGTTTAATACCTAGCAATAAATTTACCAAAAGTTCAAATACATCAAATTATATTGTATTTATATTATTGCCCTGCTGGAGCTCCAAACCTTCCAAAACTTTCTGTTGATCAGTTTGGGTCAGAACAGTTTGTTCCTAGGAGTGGAAATGATTTCTTATGCAAGGCATAAAACCACTATCTGTAAAGAAAAACATTAAGAAATTGTACCACATCAAAACCATAAAGTTTGTTCATCAAAAGATAATGTTATGAGATTGAGTGAAGAGCAGAGTGCCAGAAAAGACTTGCTACTTGTTTATATTACAGAGAATATAAGTGGAGAATATTGCAAGAGCTCTTAGAAATCAGTACTAAAAGGTTGGATGCCCTAATAGAAAAGTGGGCAAAAGATCTGAACAGGCCAGAAAAGAAGACATCCAAAATACTCATGAATGTTTTCCGCTTGACTAATCATCAGGGAAATACATACTAAAACCGCAATGAGATATCCCTAAAGAAGTACCAGACTAGAGTTGACAAGTAAAATATAGGGCTCCTACGTATACTGTATTTGGATTTCAGATAAACTAGTGAATGAATTTTTAGTATGAGTATGTCCCACATATTCAAATGTGATTGGGCATCCTACCTTTTATCTGATAGCACAAAGCAGAAGCACTTAAATTGCAATTATTAGCAATAACATATTGGTGGCAATGGGGACCAAGTGGAGTTCAAACCCTGCTGGATGGAGTGGTGGGCTGTACAAAACTACTTTGGAGAACTATTTGCATGTACTCATTAAAGTTGAGCTCAACAGCTCCTCTCTAAAGAATATACTAAAAGCACTCTTTTGTTTTACAACTGTTAAAAAGATGACCATTAATAATGTAATAACTATGTAAATTAGGGTATAATCATAGAATAGACCTCAAATACCAATAAGAAAGAATAAACTAGTACTACACTCGACACACTGGTAATACTCAGAAACATACTGTAGAATGGAAAAAGGCCCCAAAGAGGACAGTTTATGTGGATTCATTTGTACACAGTTCAAAGACAAGCAATTAATCCACAATGTTAAATTTTGAGGTAATGGTTATCATGGGGAAGATAGTAACTGACAGAGTTGTGATAATGTTTCATTTCTTGACTGGCGTATTGGTTGCATATGTAGATTCATTTTGGAAGATTATGCTGTAAAGCTTTTTATTTGAGTACTTTTTAAACATTAAGGCAAGAAGAAGTTTGTTGAAAAGCTGGAGATGTAGCTCAGCGGCAGTCTATGTTTCTAGCATTCATTAGGACCTGAGTTTAATCCTCAATCCCCCCCGAACCAAACCAATTTTGTGTAAAGGAAGACATTATTCACAAGTGTAGTAATTTGTTTTTAGTTATGGAAAATTATTTGCAACATACATGTTAACTGATTTTTTGGGGGAGGTTCTGGGGATAGAACTCAGGGCCTTCCTCTTGCTACGCAAGCACTCTATCACCTGAGCTAAATCCCCACCCGCCGTGGTAACTGATTTTAACAGGGGAATCATCACTACACATTGGCGCTGAACTGCTATAAGTCCTAGCATCCAGGCCTATGCTCAAAGGCAGCGGGTCTGGACATTCTTTCTGTTACACCTGGAGACAGGAAAACAAAAGTTGCTGTTTTGAGAAAACACTGTCATCTACATGTGTTGGGCTCATTGAGTCTAACTATTCGACAGACTCTGCGCATTTTATTGGTGTTTTTACTCTATTTTAAACATTTTCTCTTTGGTAGCTGTGGTGGATTGATATGGTCAACCTGAGCAGGAACGTCCAGCTGGACTGAGTTGGTGTGGTTCTGGGTGTAGAGGATCCATCTGAGGATTGTTGCTGACACAACATAAAGGAGAATGAGAGCAGAAGATAACAGCCAGCTGTTTCCCAGGAGAAGCTCTGTCGTGGCTGGTTCTCCAGAAGGGGACTCGGCTGTTCTCATCGCAGAAGGAGGTCGGGGTCTTGCTGTCATGGAGGATGGCTGGTGTTTGCTTCAGGGGAGCTCGCGTCTTCATCTCTGCTGTGAGCATCGTATCCTGGCTCCAGTATAGATTTCTTCAGCCTTTTAGTGCAGACATGGATGTGCAACGGGACGTTGCCATGGGTTCCCAGCCCTTGATTGGATCTTTTGGGTCTCCAGTGCATAGATGTTCTGCACTCTTCCTGTGTTTTGCTTGTGTGTGAATGTTGTAACTTCTAAGTGTCCTGTATTGAATCTGCTGTCTTGCAAATGATTGACTCTAGAAGGGTAACTACTGTAGTAGGTTGCCTCCAATTTGCATCCTTTGTTAATCTGTTAATATTGCTAGACTTGGCTGGAACGTGGCTTTGCTTTACAGATTCAGTGTTTCCTCTTCGTAAGTCATCGCTTAATGCCTCATGCTTGTTAACACTCCCAATTATCTGGATGAGTACCCACACCCTGCCTGGATCGTGTGTCTGCTTTTGGATTCAGATAAAACTAAAAGTATTATAGTGTACTTTTACACAGAGAAGTGGCTATACTACCTAGCTCTATAACAACAGGGTCCCTTTATTTCAGAATGGAGACGTAAGAAGTTGCTACTGAGATCAGATAGGTTTATCACTATTACAAACCATAAATAATAATTATGGTAATAGCAATTAATACAATTGCTCCTGGTTGTGGGCCTACTGGTTTGTCTGGTTGGAGACAGATTCTTGGTCTTTTGTTTGCTCTTCCTAAAACTTCCAAGAGTTGATAATTATTTTTGTATTTAGGAGTAGACCCTTAATTTTATATTCTCTCCATGATGCATTCTTGGCCTTCTATAAAGTTGAACACAAACTCCTTAGAACTCATATTTTGTCATAGTGCTTTGGAGTCAGAGAGAATTTATTTTATGCCCAGGTTCCTGTGGCTTCTCTCCATACCAGCTATGTGACCTTAAGCTAGATACTTTTCGAGCATCCATTATTTCAAACGTCAAAGGTCATATTGATAATCTTGAGTGCAGTGGCATGGTTTGGTTGTGTGAAGCGCAAGACAGTTACCACTCAGCTTAGAGTACAAGAAATTTTCCCAAAAATCTTAGTTTCTAGTGGGTTGTGGTAAATCCATCACTCTGGGAGGCTAAAGCACTAGGAGCACAATTTTGGGCCCAGCCTTGGCAACTTTGGTACTTAGTGAGGCCCTGTCTCAAAATTAGAAGAATCTCTCTGAGTGATAATCTTTGACTATCTTTTTTGAAGCCTATGATGAAACATGAGGAAGGCTCAGCAAATAAAATGATGAGAAATACTGCAGATAGATCACACGGCAGATAAAAGGAGCATGAGAAAGGAGGAAGACAATTCAAGTCAGAGCAAGCTAAACCATAAGGAGGGTGGTAGGAATAGGGCAAACCAGTACATTCTTTTTCAGTTCTTTTCACGAATCTTACTAATATAGCATAGTCTAAGTCTCTTAAAAGTAGCTTCACTTTCCACAGTTACTCTCTTTTTGCTCCCTCTCTATGACAGAAATGGACATTGGAAATACATAACAAATTTTGTTAAATGAGTTAAAAATGAATGCAATAATAACCAGTACACTGTATAAGTGTGAATTTTGGCGTAAGAAAAAACAGACCTAGGCCTGTGATCCACCAGCCACATGATATTAAAAATGTGATGGAGTTGTCCCCAATTCTCAGGTTCCTAATCTGTCAAATGGAGACAATGTCTATCTCTCACAGCACTGGAATGAAGAGTAAGACAATGCATTTAAATTCTTTAGCACATTGTTCAAAAATGCTTATTAATACTACTACCAGCACAGCTACTACGATCACCACCTTAATTATGTATCATCCAAAAAGCGTGTGTGTGTCTCCCAGTCAAATACAGACATGTTCTTCTCTGTAAGGGACTCAGAGACCCAGGCTTGAATTCCAGGAAAGGTACGCGTCTGCTCTTCAGAGCCCCAGGCTCCCTCGTCTCCCTGCTTTCTGAAAGTCAAAGTCTCCCAGTGTGCAGCACAGCTTCTCCTTTTCCTCAACCTTCAGGAGTTACACAATCTACTCAGTATTCTCCTTTGGAGAACTGGGAAAAAACTGCTCTTTTATACTAGGCTTTTATATGCCTGATTTAAAGGAATTTTATTGTGCTTAAATAGTCTATTAACCCTTCAAGCTACAGAGAAGAAAAAAATGAGCACTGAGTGTTCTATTCACTCAGCCAATGTAAAAATCCGCTGAAATTTTAAGTCAGAAGTACACATGGCTTATTGTATATGAATAAGTTAAAATTGTTTTTGAAACTGTTAGGGCTGGGGATTTGGCTTATAATGACTGAGCCTCACCTTCTGGCACATTTGTATAGGTATAAACTCAATGAAAACCGTAGTAGTTTAAACAAATATTTTCTTAGAGTACATTTTCTCAAAATGTGTTTCCTTTGATGAAATTTTCTACTGTATTTCACCAAAAATGTTGCGGAATAAGTTCTGCCTAATCTTTGATGCATAAACTTCTTTTCCTTCTTTTCATCATTTTCATAATTTGGAATGTTTTTACTGTTGTTTATGGTGCTTTTGTATCCAGTTTATTGCACCGGCAAGACTTGAATAGACATTACCATAAAGAAATTTCTCCCTAAATGCTTCTTTCAGCTTAATCTGCCAAATTGTTGTTTCTGCTCTTGAAGATGCCGCAGCTTTTTCAGCCATTCTCAAGAATTAATGAACAGTGACATTTTTTTCAGAGGATATAGAATACAGCCTGATAGAAAAATGTCAAATTTAAATTTAGATCAGATTTAAATTTCCCCTTCTCCAGCTTATTCCTGTGTAGGAAAACGTGACTAGGAAGGAGGGTGCTATTGGTTTTTGCACAGTATTTCCTTGTCTCTTTGTTTTAATTTTCCCCATCTGCTCACCACCAAACTTCTGACCCTTTAATGATTGGATATGAGAGTGGGGTTTGGATAACAAGGCGCGTTGAGGGATACAATATTTCCTAATGACTGGGGCGCTTATCATCTCATATTGGAGTCCACTGCTCTGGGAGATTCTAAATGCCGATGACTCCTTTTGTAATCACTTCAGGGTCCTCTGATTGAGAATCCCATTGGCATTTCCAGAGTGTGGACAGTATATATCTCAGCTAGACCTTTAGGACTATAGCTTCTGGCCTCCAGAAAGCACCCCACATAGACTCTAACTGTTGCTGTCAATTCTAGTGCTCTTGGTCAGCTCGTTTTCAAGGCAGGTTAAGCTTACATAGTTTTACCTGGTCCTCTTCTCGGTTTATAGAAAACATGACTGGCAGCTATGGAAGAGCAGACCACGCTTGCAGCGCTCTCTGTGCTCAGTGCCACAGGTTGTCTGGTAAACGTTTTCACTCTGGACCTATCAAGCATGAATTAGGTACCAGATCCAGCATTCCCCAAATACCGGAGATCATAATACTATTCCCCACTCATATTTTAAACACCATGGGAGTTTGGCGACAAACTCTAAGCAAGCTTCTCTGATCCTTCCTCTTGACTAGGCCTCAACCTTGCCTCATAAGCTATTAAATTTCCAAGAGCTCGAAGCAGCAGCCCAAGATGACCTTAGCCTTTCTTAAAGTGACTGCCTGAGAAAAGTCTGCTGCTATGATTTAAATATGATTTGTCTTGTGTTATTTTTATTAAGAAGGTAGAAACTTAATTTGTTTTGGAGGAGGGGGCTTGTAAAGTTATTAGGTTTACATAAGTCAGAGTGAAATCCCCATGATTAAATCCTGGTGGCTTAGTAAGAGACCAGACGCAGACACACCACTCCCTCCTGTCTCTCGCCATGTGATGCCCTGTGCCGCTTTATTACCCCATCAGCAGGGCCATCGCCAGCGCTGAGCCTGTTCTGGTACCACGCCTTTGTACTTCCCATCGTAATAACTTCATAACTTTATTGTAATATTCTTAATAACTTTATTTTCTTTAGAAAATTAGCCTGCCTTGGGTATTTGTCATAGTGAAAGAAAACTGACACATGTATCTGCCAAAAATTTTACTGTTTCTTCCAGCTAACACCCACGGATAGGGACTCTGTCTTTGTTGCTGTGAGAGGGCAGACTCCTAGCTTTGGTGATGGCCAGCTGGCAGACACAGCTGTCCTAACCACATGTACAGCGACTAACTGTTTGTTACTTTTCCTTGCTTGATTTTGTAAGCCCCTGCTTGCCTCTTCCTTTGTTTTTCCATCTCCCTCGAAAACACTTATTCACCTCTGTGCAAAGTGGAGTTCAGTTTTTCTCTGAAATTTAGAATAACTATCTCTTTTACAATAGTTATTGCTGTAAACAATCTGTCCTTGTCAGTTTAACTACTGGCTGACTCTGTTTATCTTTGACATTGGGGTTAAAGGTGGGAAAGGATCTATAAGGTACACGTCCTGAAAACCCTTTCTCTAAAGAAATCCATTAAGCTTTTTGAAATATACATTTGAGATAACAATTCATTAGGGACACATGGGACTAATTGTTGTCATCCTATTAACAAATGCCACATAGATGCTGGAACTTGTCCTCAGACTCTTTGAATAATTAAAATTCTTTTTTCTGTGCTGTAGAGTCTCAGCTGAGAGTACAAGAACCAAAGGATATTGTTCATAGTCTTAAAATATTATGTGCATTTGAAAAAGAGAAATCTAAAAAAAGATCATATGCCATCCATGGCAGAAAGATTCTATAACTAATTTTTAGTAGGTAATGGATTTATCATAATTTATTTGCTTTTATAGGCATAGCTATCTGAAAGTATTGCTTCCGATACTAATATAAAGATAGCAATGGTATATCAATTTTGTAAGAGCTGCATTATTTTTCTTCCTTTTTTAAATCTTGGAATCTTCTTTTTCAGTTAATATTGTCTTATTTATGTGGATGTGTCTTTGTCATATTTTCATTGCTTGGACAAAATACCCAACACCCACAAATGAAAGGAAGAGAGGCCTGTAGTTTTTAGAGATTTCAGTCAACAGTCAGTTGGCTGCAAGGCAGAAATGGTATGGCAGGGGAGCCTGGCAGAGGTAAGCTGCTCTCATCTCTGCAGCCAGGAAGCAGAAAGACAAGTGAGAAGCCTGAGACGAGATTGTGCCCTTTGAGGTTATACCCCAACAAGCCACCCACCTCTGCTGACTAGACCCCGCCTCCTAACAGCACATTTAGCTATGAACACATCATTGGACCAACCCACTGCTGGGTACAGCGCTGCCATGATTCAATCACTTTCTAACAGCCCTACAGCGGAACACATGGGGATTTTGGTGGGAAATCTGGATCTAAACCATAACATTCTGCCCCTGGCCCCCAAGATACTCTTGTCTATCTCTTCATGCAAAATTAATTTTGTCTGTCTCTAAGAGTCACCCAAATCTGAATAGTTTCAGCATTGCTGAAAAGTCCAAGTCCAAAGTCTGAGACTTAAGGCAAACTCTTACTGTGAGTCACTGTAAAAAAAAAAAAAAAAAAAAAATTAAATACTACCAACCCCCAATGGCACAGAGTAAACATTTCCATTCCAAAAGGGAAGAATAGAAGAACAGAAAGAAATTGGACCATAGCAAGACCAAACACTGGAAGACAAACATTAAATCTTGTAGTTCCATATCCAGCACGTGGGACAAGTTGTGGCAAGATGTGAGTGCCAAAGAGTTTCTGCAGTCCCACCCCTTTGGCATTGCAGTTGTTACTCCTCATGTTCTCTCTCTCTCTCTCTCTCTCTCTTTCTCTCTCTCTCTCTCTCACTCAGTCTGGCTCCACCTACTGCCTGTGGCTTTCCTTAGCAGACCTTACACATTCCCGGCATCTCCAACTTCCTGGGTTCTCCATGAGCTTTTGACTTCACTCTTACAGCTTCACACCCTGCCCACTCAGGGGCATATTTTCTGGCTCCAAGGCCATTCTCTGAAATCTGGGTGGAAACCTCCCAGACCCCACAACTCTTGCAATCTGCAGACTGATAAAACCAGGACCATTTCATATTTACGTGGATGTGTCTCAGGTACCTTCTCGTTGCTTGGAGAAAATACTCAACACCCACAGCTTAGCTTAGAGGAGGAGATGTCTATTTGGGCTCACATTTTAGAGTTTTCAGTCTATAGTTAGCTGGCTCCAAAGCAGAAATGGCATGGCAGAAGGACACAACACAGGAAAGCCGCTCATGCCCTGGCAGTCAGGAAGCAGAGAGAAAGGAGTGTAGGGTAAGACCAAGGTCTGATGCTCGTTTGAGCAGTACCTGGGTCCCCTTCACAGTGGCTTTTCTAATGCTTAGAGGGCTGAGTACTCTGAACCAAAACCCACATCGGAGAGCACATTCTGCTATGCATGCATCTGTGGATCAGTCCTCTGATGTGACCCAATCCAAAAGCCTCACCTCTGACACGTGAGACTTTTGGGGGTACATTCTAGATCTAACCCATAACAAGATTTCTCATCATTTTCCTTCATAATGGGATTAGGCCATTGAGAAGCCTAAATATTAAATATTTACAAGGCCTAAATATTAGGCCAAGGCTTCTAGCCAGTGTAGAATTATCAGTGAGATCAAAATAGTCATTCTTGCACAGTATAAACATGTCACCTCACAATTTATCAGCAATGATTCTTGAGAAAGATTTATGTCACCTCACAATTTATCAGCAATGATTCTTGAGAAAGATTTGATTACAAAATATTATGTGTTTATTGTAGAAACCTGAAAAATTATAAACAGAAGATGAAGAGATTGAAAACATCAAAATTCAAAAGATCAAGGGCAGTTTCTTTTAAATTTTTGTGTCTATTCTTTTATTTTCCATGTTCATAGTGAATATTTTGCTTTTATTAGTGAAACCGTATTGGATATTTATAATTTATCCTGATTTTTATTTAGTATTATACTTTGGCATTAAAGTGTAGTTTTGAAGACACAGCAAATACATTTTAATGACTGAAGAAAAATCAATCATGTAGTTATACCATATTTTTATCATGGTTCTAGTATTAAATAATGTATGTAGTTCTCAAGTTTCATTATAATACCTCAATAATTTTCTTTACACATAAAATAATGTATAAAGATGTTATTATTTTATGATATAAACCCATACCAACTGAATAAAAAATTTAAGGGCTTGAACATTGAACATCTTCCTTAAAGATATTTATAATTTATTTTCTCTCAACAATTTAGATTCCTTTAGCAATTTATATGGGTGTTATCAAACCCTACTCGTTTGAGTGTTACTTTTTAAATTTTTATAATTGTGAAGATGGTCTTTCATCATTTGCATTTTATATTTATCTAATAATTGTAGCTTTTAATTGGTTTTCATATTCAGTACATGAAAGTCTGGGTTAATTGATAATTCAACCTTCATCTGCCTTACTCAGAATCAGATATTTAACAAAAATCTTTTCTAATGGTTAATTTTTTCTTCATTGACTGTGAAGGTGGATTAGTAACTTCGTGTCTGGATATCTGGACCAAATCATGTATACTATGATTTGTGATCTAGAATTATGTGGCCTTGACCTTTCATTAATTTGGTGTGCAGGAGGCAACTAAACAACTTTCTACATGCGACTTGGGCCCTCCTGTCCAAAACCCGTATCGGTCCCATGTGGAGTCCACGCCAGCCTTGCCGGTGGGTGCCACCCTCCTGACTGTTCTCACCCGTTCTTCCTCACAGCAGATAAGCCCAGTCTGCAGCTTTCCCAGTGCTGGCAGGCTCAGCTGCACAGCAGCCCTCTGGATTCGGGCACCCAGAGGCAGGGAAGTATCGGGCCCAGGAAACCCTCTCCAAGCTCCTCGCACTGTCACTGGTGGGGCAGTCAGTGCCTCTGCCTCAGGAGTCTGAGTGTCTCTGTTCTGCTTCTCCCCACCTGTATGCTGGCTTTAATAACCTCAGCCTTTTCTCTTTATTTCTCTAGTTCTGAAAATATTAGCTATTTTCTGTAATTACTGCTCCTCATGATGCTTTCAAGCTTCTTTTTTATTCTTGGTGACCTAGTTAACAACTCTATACCTAAGGAACGAATCATTTCTATAAAAATAATGATTATTATTATTAATTTTTTCAAGGTTCTGGGGATGGAACCCAGGGCCTCCACACTGAGCTACATTCCCGGTCTTTTGTTTTGTTTTGTTTTGTTTTATTACAGGGTTTTAGTAAGTTTCAGTGTTGCCCAAGTTGGGCTCAAACTTGAGATCTTCCTGCCTCAGTCACCCAGATTGTAGAATTATAGGCTTGTATCGCCATGCCAACTTTATTTGCTATCTTAATGATAGATGCATTTTCTCTCTCCTGACTGATCCCTAATGCACCTTAAAAAGGTAAAAGCAGAAAGTATGAATATTCTAAAATGTATAATACCTATTACAAAAGAGGGCCAGATATTTGACATTTATTTCTGTGTGGGAAACTTCGAGTTAGGTTCATACTGCATTGTTTCAGGTATGCATGAAATTATAATATAATACCTTGGAAAGCGGAAAGCTGAAAATGCTAAAACTAAAAATCAGGCTGTTTTATAGGACAAAATGTTTTTCATCCACTTTGAAAGAAATTATGGATGAAGAAATGACTGAAAAATCTCTTTTACGGAGAAATTTGAAGCAGAGGAATGATTTTGAAAAATCATTGATTCAGAGAATTCTACAGTTTGGGATTCCAGAAACTAAGTAATTTTTCTAATGGAGAGTTGTTAATTTCAAATACAATGATATTTTTATTCATTTATAAAACCGATGTCCTTGACGTTTTGGTGTTTTTCAAGAGTTTTTCCAGATCCAGTCTTATTCTCGTATATGATCTACCTCAGTGCCCAAAATGCTGTGAGAATTTATTTAAAAACAAATGGCAAAGTGTACTTTTGATCAGGACCCGGCCGAATGTATGATTTTGCCTCTTTAACATTGGGCCTGGTCTGGCTCAAATGTGTTTCATTGCTCACGGTGTTTTGGCACACTGGAGGACTAGATCCAGTTTATTGGATCTAGATCCCACCCTGGGAAAGGATTTCCAGTTCACAGCGCTGAGAAAGCAGGATAAACAATGTTTTATTTTGACAGTTGACCTAAGCCACTCTCCATTAAGGAAATAACAGCAAATACAGCACACTGGAAGAAGTACTCCTGGGGTACTGCTGCCTGGAAACCGTGTGGTATCTACTCAACTATGTAGAAGTAGGATTTAAACACCTCTACAAACATGCTGGAAAGAGAGATATGAAAAAACAATTCATTAAATGAAAACAGGAAATTATAGCATAAAATTTCTCATAAAAGAAAAATAATATGTAAATAGAATATAAGCAGGTTTTTGAAATGAACAGACGATTATTTCTACACATTTAGATCGTGGTGCAGTCTTCATTCGGAAGAGCCGATCATGCACCGTGTGTCACATGTCGCCTCAGGTCCTGTGCTTTGGTCTTGTTGGTGTGGATGTGGGAGGAGAACAGGGATTAAAAACTATGAAATTTGTAGCTGTCATTATCCATTTTTTGCTTTTAAATTTTTATATTGAAGTCCATGCTAATAGTAAAAATATGGCGTGATGTGTAAGGCTGCACCTTTTTTCCCTTATATTTGAACCAACTCAGGTAGTTTTCTTCTTTTTTTCATTTTGAAGAAGGCTGTCTATAAAGGTGTTAGTTCACATGTCCACAGTTGGAGAAATGGGGATAATGATGTGAAAAGAACAAAAAACATAGTAGTATAATTGTTTCGCAAAGCTTATTTTTGGAATATCATATAAAAATCTTTTATTAAATTATTGTTCCCTGACACTTGATCTGTGTAAGTGAAAAAGCAGCATGCATGATAAAAATACTTCTGCAACCGTTATGTAGCAGGTGTTGGACAGTGTGAATTACTGAGTGATTTTGAATTGCTAACCAATTAAAAAGTGTGGATGTTACATATTTCACAGTACAGCACATAAAAAGCAGATCAGACAGTGTCTAGGGCCTTCCGTGACTGGACAATTTATCATTGTCCAAAAATCAGATTGAGAAAAAGAACAAATTTTGAAGCCGAAAGATTTTATTTTCCTTCTGCATTGCATGTTATAAATGCTAATCTATATAATTCAAAACGGTTGGTCTCCCATTGGAAATTACCAAGGATTCTACCCAGGTTTGGAAATCCTCTGGGTCATGGTAGCGTGAGGTAGGACGAAGAAATGTTGGATGCAAGAATTTCCATGTCAATTTCCATGATTACCAGTTAGTAATGTGAAACGTTCTACTCATTCAAAACAATGTGATATAGCTGTGCTCCTAAGTGAGACTATCCATATTTGATTATATCTGATGTATAAATATAAAGAGTGAGCTGTGTTTTTCCTTATTTGTTGGCTTTTATATACTCAAACAACACAGAATTCTTACAAATGAGGGAAAAAATCACCTGCAACACCAGAAAGTAATCTATTGTTTTTTTTTTTTTAGTCCCATCAGGTTGTTTTCTGAAATCTTAGTGAAAATTTAATTTTTCATTTTAATATTTTCAAAATTATATTTTATATAAATCTTATTTTAATGCTAACTATATACCTTATATACTACAATACATATAATATAGCATATACAATATATACTCCATTAAATTATGTACTATAATTTAGGGTTTTATTTTTTGGTACTTGGGACTGAGTCTGGGGCTTCAAGCATGCTAGGTAAGCACTCTACCACTGAGCCAAATCTTGATTATTCATTAATTTACTTTTTAGATTTTGAGACAGTGTATCCCTAAATTGGCAGTCAGTACTTGAACTTGAGGTACTTTCCTCAACATGGTGGTTATGATTGGTCAGCTTGAGTGGAAATGCCCAGCTGAACTGAGTCAGCGTGTTTCTGGGTGTGGAGGGCCCACTTTAGGGAGGATTGTCGTTGGAACAGTATAAAAAGGAGAGTGGAGGAGGAGTTTCAACTGCTTTTCTTTGGAGGAGCTCTGGTCTTCTCCTTCACCTTGGGCACCATCTCTGGGCTTTCTGCACAGATTCTTCAGCTGTCAGCACCAGCTTTTCAGCATGCTGATACAAATTCCCCAGCCTCCAGCACCGGCCCTTAGGCCTTCTGGCACAGACCTTTAGTCTTCCATCACAAATTCCTTGGCCTCCTGATATAGACTTGCAGGGGAAATTGCTGTGGGCTCCAGGCCTTTGGGGGAATTCTTCAGATCTCTAGTGCGCAGACAGATCTCGTACACTCTTCTACTTTTGACTTTGAGGGCGGATATTGTCAGTTAATGGTGTAAATTTCTGTGTCTTGAACTAAATCTGTTTCTCTTGCAAATATTAACCACAACACTCAGCCTCCTGTGGAACTGTGATTACAAACATGAGCCACTATGCCTGGCTAATAAACTATTCCTTGTTAGAAAACAAAACTTTAATTTTTCCCCTGATCAGATGCAGTGCATCTATGAATACATTTGCTCACATTGCTTTTGAACTTAAAGTTTTCAATGCTTCCAAAAATGAAAGGGCTATCTGAGAATGGAGTTTGTAGCTTGGAATTCATTAATACAATAATTTTGTTAGCCGAATTAAATTTGCCGGAGTTACTTAGCTGAACTTGTCCTTTCTTCAATACGTGTTTCAAAGAAGGGTGGGAAGATAACAGGAGGAACCACAGGGTGGCCATACTTCCTGACCAGAATTTCTGAGTCTGGACAGTTCCTTATTCGTTGGTGGAAGACCCTAGCTCAGTGATGGAGAACTTTTTAGAGAGAAAGTTCCAAACTGTAACCCAAAACCCACTTATTTATCGCAAAGTGCCATTTGAACCCAAATACCGAGGTTTTAATTTAGGAAAAAAAACCTCTACCTTGACATCTTTTGTCTTAAAAGAAAAACTCGATAACACACATGCCATAGGTTTGCCATCACTGTGGGCCGAGGTAAATATGGTAACTAACCACTAAGGAAATGAAAACATGGCAGTGGTGGACTTTGCAATTAGGGGAGGTTTTGGGGAAGGCTATTATTCCTCGATCAGCTTAAGAGTTCAATGTAAGTGGGAAAAGAAAACATAAATAAACAAAACCAAGAAATTCCAGGGAAGGTAGAGAGAGCCTTCGGCCAGAAGAACAAATTCTATGAGTATTTTCTTCAGACTCTTAGATTTCATGACCAGAACAGAACTAAAGGAAGTAGAACGAAAAAAGGAAGACTATATCATTGGTTGCATTTTAACATCTCCTATGGCTATTGAAGTATTGAGGATGTGGAAAGGAAGAAAACTCATTTTAATTCAGTAGGGACTATTTAAAACAAACATTTGGCTACTTTATAATGACCTAGGACCAACAAAATCTATTTTTTCCAGTTTATGGTTAGCCAATTTGAATGAAGTTGGCAAAATAATTGTTTTAATGATTTCATTGGTCAGTTTCAACTCTATGTTAAATATAAACATATATATTCATTTCACCTCAATGTGGTTTTATTGATAGTATTCATATAGTTCGCACAAAAATATATTTTCCAGTACTTGAATATATTTTTGAGATAATTTGAATGCATTGACTAGAATTTTTCAAGAAGAGTTTCCATGGATTTTTGAAAATAAACTTAAATGTGCTCTCAAAAATAGGACATTATTGAGATACTCTTCCAGATCCTCTCTTGAGTCTTTTCAAAACAAAAATTGAAACTTAGTTTGACCTCTTGTACCATGGTGTTTGCCATGTATTTCAAAACTAAATTACATTATCATCACAAAGAAAAGATTCAGTAAAACAGCAGCCATAGAAAACTGATTTTGAATGGGGCATTCCAGAGTTTCACTTTATCTTTACTATCCCAATCAGATAAAATTTGAGCTCTCATAGAGTTGTTACACAAATTGTCAATTTTACATTCGTTCATTTTTTTATGATTTTTGTGCTGATTAAATTAGTATTATTTAATATAATACCAAATAATATCACTTTGTGACCTAAATGGAATTTTGACTAGAATACTTTTCTATCGGAAAAGACTGGACAGGAATCTTTTCTACTCAATTGATGATACAGACAAAACATTTTAAACCAACTCAATGGGTTCCTCCAAATTTTAATTTGATCTGCACGGGAGAAGTCTTACAGTGATATGGCAGGCAGTTTGAATTGGCTTTAATGTTTCCCTTACTCTTTTGTGCAGCTGCAGGGAGCAGATGGCCTGCACAGGCACATCGTAGGAAACAGTCTTGTCCCTGCTGTGGTGCTCAGGTTTTCAGGGAGTGGAATGGTTAGTGGTTTGTGTACTTGTCCTTCATGCTGAGACTGATGGCAGGTCAACTGATGGCAAGTCAAAAGCCAGTGTGAAGCCATTCTCTGAGGGTTGTATTGCTTTGCTTTTTAAATTTAAAAAAAATCTTAGTTAATGTATAAATTTAAGAATAAAGGATAAATATAAGAAAATTTATCTTTAAAAATTTTATTTAAAAAATAAAGTTAAATTTAAGAACAAAAATAAGAATGTATTTTTAAAGAAACACAGGGAAGACATTGATAGGATTATTTTTAATTTCTTGTACCTTTCTAGAGATAATTGAGGGACTTTGTCATTGAACATTTTATATAATATCATCACAGATAATCATATGGTTACCAGGTAGGTTCTGATATTCCTGGATTCTTCCCCTCTTTGAACAAAGAATTGAATGAGGGGGGCAAAAAGTAGTTCTAAAGTTTTATTTAAAATTATAGAGAAAAGAAGAAAAGGAAAGTTTAGCATAACAATAGAAACAGCAAAATGTGTACCACACTCAAAAGGTGTGGTAGGGGTTACCACGAAAAGTCATGATAGCCCTGTTGCTGGGTGTGCAGGTACCATCTTCTCATGGGAGGGGAGGGAGAAGGGAAAGCTCTTTCCCTGGCAGTGCAATAGAGAGAGAGAGAGAGAGAGAGAGAGAGAGAGAGAGAGAGAGAGAGAGAGAGAGAGATGGACAGAGAGAGATGGACAGAGAGAGAGAGAGAGAGATAGAGCTTGCTTCTGGTGTTGCTTCTATTTATAGAAACAGAGTTCCTGTGGAAACTTGTGAGAACTCCCTACTATTCATGTGAGGGGGCAGTGCTTGAAATTGGTACCTCAGGCTGACATTGGGTCCAGGCCACTCCCCCAGGGGTGACCTCGGGTCCAAGCCACTCCTCCAGGTCACATTCCCTTGCCAGCCAGCCTTAACCACACTCTATTCCTACCTCAATATAACCTATAGATATTTTATTAAGCTAACAGTAGCTGCTATAAGTAGTTATTTATTATATGTTATTTATTGCATATTGAGAAATATCAACTAAGTACTTACTTCAAATGTAGGTAGAGAACATTATTTTTCTGTTTTGTAGAAATTGTGACTGAGGCTATGTGCAAAGAGGCTTAAGTAACATATTCAAGGTTACACAGAGGATAAGTAGCAAGTTTGAGTTGTAAACCTGTTACTGGGTTTTAGGGTGCTGGATTCTCCTTCTGGAAGTGGTTTCTACGTTCTTTCAAAGAATTGGTCAAGAAAACCATAAATGATTACAAAGTTTTATTAAAGGTAGGAAAAGAAACAGGCCATGCAGAAGAAGTTTGGCTCAAGCAGAGGTAGGAAAAGAAGCATACTCTGAAGCGTGAGGGTGGGCCACCGTGGAGGACAGAACACAGTGGTGAAAACTCCATGTAGACTGTCATTTTTGTAACACCGAGTCTTTAGGCTGTCAGATCTAGGCCATCCTATGGAAAATCTTCTCAAACTCTCACAAAAAGTCCATGTGCATGGCTTTGGAAACCATTCTGCTCATGTGTCCTGGGATTTTGTAATTTGCAGGTCACACCTACTGTCCCAGCCAGTTTTGCCACACCCTAATCTGTCTCAAACCTAGGTAGTCATGCTGTAAACTAACATACTATGAGGGTCACTACTTCTTGGTAGATTGTCCCAGAGATTTAAAAACAACTTGAATTTTTCTGTGGTTTTCAAGAATTTAAAACTATTGACTGGTAATGACTATTTTAATCTCTTAAATAGAAATCATAATATAACCAAGAATTCTGAAAGCTGTACATGTTTCAAAATATTATTATACATGAGATGACTTAAGAAGCTATAGTGAGAAGAGATAATGAAGAGGCATGTATCAAATCTTATCTTTAGGCCGGCTCTCCAGCAGAAGGAACACTCTTCCATTTCATACCCTTTCATAGTACAATAGTGCTACTTATTAGTCTTTGCTAAGTGCCAGGTATTATGCTAAGCCCTTTGATAGTAACATATCACTTAATCAATATCCATTTTACATTTTGTAGATGAGATAGCAGAGACTTAGAGAACTATGTGGTTTACCAACTCTTATGCTGTTAATAAATAACAAGGTACTGTTTTAAAACTGAGTCTGTTTCAAAGTCCAGAACTTGTGCTTTTAATTGTACCAAGCTTTGGAAGACTGAATGTGTTGTTTTGCACTTTGATCTTGGGGCTCTCGCTGCTTCGTAAATCTGGGATTTTATACTTTTGAAAATGTGCTACTTTTCACAAGCATGCTCACTGACTGTGTTGGCAAGGTGGCCATCATTCTTATATGGATTTGCAGTAGGAGCCATGATTGTGTGAGGTGAAGGAAGGGGGCATATGTGAAATAATCCTCATCAAATCTGAGGATACCTTGGATGATTTCATACAGAAAATGACAACAAAGAGTCAAATTGCTATATTAATGCTGTTATATCCTATTTATATTTAGATTCTTCTATAGCATAAGGATATCTGAATTCTTAGATATCCTTTTATAATATGAATTTGCAGAGTTTTGTTGTGCTCGGAGTAAATGAATACCTAAGGAAAACAAGCAGCTTTAAGGTAAGCATAACTTGTACCATTAGAGAAAGAAATGAGCATACAGGCTCTCTGAGTCACTCACGTTTATTTTTTTGTTCTCAATGGGAATATTATGAACACTCTTGACCAATTGGCAGTGACTCTCAATCTCTCAAAACTTTCATGGCTAGGTATGCATACATGGCTGCTCCTGTGTTACATCCTTAACATTCTATGGACTGTAATATTCCATCAATCCCGACCATCTTCTCATCTTTCTCTTTTTAAAACTTGTGTCTATAAAACTATCTGACACACAGTCTTCTACGGTCCCAAACTTTCTATGTGAAAGAAGCGGTGATTCTTTTGAAAGTGAGCACTAGAGGATGTATCTTAGAGTTACGTTTGCCTAGAAAGTACATTGCTTTCAGTTATTTTATTTTCGGTTGAAGTGGATTTTAAGGAGGCTGTTAGAGAGTATGGAGGAACTCATAGCCTCAGCAAACCTCTTCCCAATTAGGTGAATATTCTCATCAAAAAACAATGTTTCAGAGCTTTTTGAGATTTAGTTGAGTCATTATGACATGAAAGATCTAAATTTGAATACTTTGATAAGCAGCATGAAAAGAACAATAGAAAACATATTGTTTAACTTTCATTTAGTTAAATTTGATTTTTTATTTTATTAGTAAATATTTGCTGCACACAGTCATCATGGGGAGTTGGTACATGCACACAGTATATCTTAATTCCTTTTTTGTCCCCTTCTCCTTCCCTCCCTGCCTCCAACTCTTGCTCACCTTCCCTTTTACAAAAGATGTATCTCCCCACAAAATAAAAAGTATAAAATAAAGATGTATGCTTTATTTTACTCCAAAATTTATTTATATTTTAGGTTTTTCATATAAGATAAATCATGGGATATTTATTCTTATGTGTCTGATTTATTTAATTTAGCATCATGATCTCAAAGTATATCCATTTTCTTACTAATAACTCAAGTTTATCCTTCTTTACCTTCCCACTAACCCACCTTTTAACAGGGCAGTAGAGCAAGAATAATAGTATGGGTGAGTTATTTGGTTCTAGGCTTTTGCAGGTTAATTTTTTAAAATAGCGTTATTCAGTTGACTCCTGTGCTTTGATGGCTATAGCTGAGTTATGATGGAAGTTGTGTTTGCCATCCAACTGCCATCGTGTCCTTCCTCTATTGTGTAAGTACGCTGTGACTGAAGTTCCTAAGATCCTTTTCCCAACTCTAGAGGTGAGCACTGATTGTTGAAAGTTAGTCGGAGAAATCCTACATGTAACTACTTTTCCTGATGGCTAAGTAATGCAGGTGGACACCAAATTACATGTGGCTTCCAGAAATTAGGTCAGAAACAAATATGCCATGAAGAAGGAATCAACTGGAATTGAACTTCAAAATTTTTTGAGCTGATTTTAAGATTCATCTTACTCTGTCTTGCCTTTAATATGACTGATGTGGAATATTCAATGCATGCTGTATTCTTCCACACAAGAGAGGGCACTCAAAACCAGGCACATGGCTGTGATCACAACACTTGGGAGGCTGAGGAAGGAGGATTTCGACTTCAAGGACAGCTTTGGCAACTTAACAAGAGGCTGTCTCAAAATTAAAAGGGCTAAACTGACACATGGAGAAGTATATGGACCTTGTAGACAATTATGAAGACATAGAGTAAGGCCTCTAGCCAAATAATGCTTAAAGCTTATCCTTCCTCATCTCTGGTTGTGTAAATTAATAAATTATCTGGATTTTTAGGTCTGCTATTTAGTTTTTATTATTTGTAACTGATAAAAGTGTGTACAGCCAGGAGTATTTTTGTGTTCTTCATAAAAGTAGTGTAGTATCTGATTTGGGGTAAGGGCCTTGAAATTTCAAGAATTTACATATACTTTTTCATTGGTATTTATAATGGTCGGTGCAGCAATGGAATATATTTTTATGATTAGGTTTGCTTCAAAAGGAAATTGTGATACACAGAAAGTACTCTGGTATAATTTACTCTATAATTATGTAAAATTTAGAAATTAGAGATATACAAGGATAAAGGGAAAGAAATGAATAACCAGCAGTCATTTAAATGAGAAAAAAGCCATAAAGAACATGTAGAAAAGTTACTTTATTCTTATTGCTTAAATTAAAGCAAAACACATTTAAAAGCTTATACTTAGAGAAAAAATGTTTATGTCACTATTTAGTCTCATTTTAGTACCTCAAACTCCACAGTATTTAAGTCCTTTGCAGGTTGAATATATGGAAGTGAGAAGGAACTCACACAAACTTAGGAAACAGATGGACACAAAGGAGGATTTTAAGTCAAATAATGAGCTTATTAATATCTTCTCTAGTCCAATTTCTTGGGGTTGTAACATTTTTATTTTATTTTATTGATGGAGAATGAGTAGTACTATTCTGTTTTGTGTTTAGTAATCTGTTATTCGAATTACTCAAAAGAATCCTGGCACATAGTGGCATTCAGCTTCTATCTGGAGCTCAGCTAGGCACATTTTTCACAATGACTTGGATTTGCTTGGAATGAGGGGCTGTGCTCCCCACTAAGTTAGCTTCCTCTTTTTATTTTTAGCACATGACCAAATCCACAGATCTATACTGTAGGTATGGGTGAGTCAACTCTGGTAACCATTCTGTGGCTCAGACTTTCCATCCTGCACTGGAGACAATAAACACTCAAGAAATCTCAGGAGTTTAAAGAATGGTTATGAATTCAAGCTGAGCATTTATGTGAATTGGTAAGAAAGGAAGCACTCTCCGGGGAAGACTAAATATGGCATTTTCAGACTTTTTTCTTAGTTGCAAAATATTGGGCCTCAATTTGTGGTCTGTTTCCAGAGTGCCTCATTCCTATTTAAGTATACCACTTTAAATTATTTCCTTGTTTATATTAAATGCCATTTTATATCAAACCACTTAGATTATTCAAAGGAAAAAGCATAACTTTTAAGTCATATACTCTCACTTCAGTATCGCTAATCCAGAAGAGACTAAATTTTTAAAAATATATTAAAGCCTTTCATGTTTGGTTATGTAATTAATACTGATTAAAAATAGCTTCAGATAAATTATTAAGTCATCCACTTTATTCAAGACATTTGCCTTTCATATGCTTTGAGTGCTGAAAGTCACTTGGATTTTCATGTAAAAATTTGCGCAAAAATGGTATATTATTTTTCAAATATTACAGACACTACAATTCTTTTCTCTGACCTTGACCAAATAGATTTCCTGGTTTCATTGCTCAACATTGTAAAAAAGTTCTGGTCTCTGGTTTTCCTTAGTCTACCTTTCTTTCTAAATACTTCATTTGATTAGAAAAGACACCTTAACACCCTGAAATTAACTTTCTCAAGATGCCACCACATGAAAACCAGCCGGGTGCATGCTTATCAAGGATTTCCTGAAGTCATTAAGTCTGAGAGTCTATCTTCGTGATCTTTGTACGATTCTGATCTTCGCTGAGAACGTTGTGCAATGCGGAAAGGTTGCATTTCTTCTGGGTCCTTGTGACCAACTTTATATATGTCCAGACTAACTCACTGGCAGCAAAGCAAAGACAAGGTTTTAGGGTTGCAGTTATCATTTTTATTTGCTCAGGGTGGAAGAATTTTTTTCAGTGTGTGTGTGAGTGTGAGTGTGCGTGTGTGTGTGCGCATGTGTGTGGTGACATATAAGAGGGTTGCAGAGATCACGAGGGTTATTTGCAAGTCTAGTTAACTCAGCCTCCCTTTGTAACTCATATTTGGCAGGTTAAAAAGGATAGTTTTCCTTTCTGTATTTTCAGGCTTTTCTCCATGTGTAGTGAGTGTCCTGCTCTTTTTATAGACATAGTTCACTTATGGAATGTCATAATCAAGATTCCCTCCCTTTTCCCCTCTTTCCCTGGCCCAGTTGCACAAAAGAAGGAAATGGAAAAATCTGAACATGGTACATAAAACTTGAAATCAATAGGCTACCGATTTAAGGAGATGAATAATTCACCTACTTGGAAGACAGTATAAGAGACAATGTTACTTAAAAATTTAGAATGATTTTATCAATAAACTAAACTATGCTAATTATGATTTTGATATTTTGTATTTATTTTTATTTATTCTTATGCATAAATATTGTATACAATTAAGATGAAATAATGCGAATTTTTCTTCTGTAACTCTTAAATTTTTTCTGTCTGTATAATGGTTTATCTAATTGAAGAGCTATAATTTATTTGAACACTCCATGGAGTTAGATATGTAAGTTTTTAATGAGTTTTTTCTCGAATGGGTACACCTAAGACTGAATTTTATACACAAAATTCTTGCTTCTTTAAATAAATTTCCAGGAAAGGGTTACTAGAACATAGTGAAATAATTTTAATTTCTTTTGATATCATTTCTACAATTGTTTCAGCTAATTGTGCTTCCAGCATCATGCCAGTGTCTGGCATCCTGACATAATGGTTAATATTTGAGTATTACTACCTGTTTTGTCATTCACCAAATATTTACACAAGGTAATCTTCCAGATCCTTATGGAGAAAAAAATGTGTCTATGTAGCATGGCCTAAATTAGGCCATAAAATTGGTTCTAATCTATACTCTTGCAGTTGCTGGTGAGAATGGTTATTTCCTTGTGTAATATTTACCATGCCTTTGCATGCAAATTTTCTGCAAACAAGTTCTTGATCCAGTCTTTAAGGCAGAGATTTAATGGCCATTGTGGGCTCAGTGGCCTAATTACTCATTCCAATGTTTTAGACAAGCTGATATTTTAACAGCCTTCCTGTTGCTTGTTCTCTGATCCAGCACTCATACTTCCGGTACCTGGTCGTATTAGTTACTTTCCGAGTCAGTGGTTTGTAAGACAGCAGACTCAATACAGGACATTTATAAGTTACAATATTCACCCATAAGCCAAACACAGGAAGAGTGCAGAAAGTCTGTCTATGCACTGGAGATCCAAAAGGTCCAGTCAAGGGCTGGGAGCCCACAGCATTGTCCATGTAAGTCCGTGTCTGCAGATGATGGCTGAAGAAATCTTTACTGGAGCTAGGATATGTTGCTCACAGCAGAGATGAAGACCAGAGCTCTCCCGAAGCAACAGCAGCCATCCTGGATGACAGCAAGACCCTGAACTCCTTCTTTGAGGAGAACAGCTAAGTCCTGTTCAAGAGAACCAGCACGGCAGAGCTTCTCCTGGGAAAGAGCCTGCCGACAACCTTCTGCTCCCGTTCTCCTTTATGTTGTGTCGGTAACAGTCCTCAGGTGGATCCTCTACACCCAGAACCACACCGACTCAGTCCGGCTGGGCGTTCTGGCTCGAGCTGACCACAGTAAGTCCCCCACACCGGTGACACTAATTTCTGGTAAGGCCTCCCATCTAATCATTATTTCCAAAGGCAGGACAACAGAGAACCAATCACCAATAACAGAAGATAAGTAGAAAAAGGAAAAGATGTCCAAAGGCCAAGCACTAGGAGTACAAGCAGCCACAGCTATCAATCACTCAGGACCAGGTGTGAGTGCCAGTTTCTGTATGTCTTTTGGTCAGCTGTGGGACTCTCCTCATACCTGGTTTATAATAATTGTATTCGGCTGCTTGAGACTAGCCATTTCTGTGCATTTCCTGCAACCTGTTTCACTTATGTCAAATTACATTGCTGTCATGTTAGGTGAGTTGAGTGTTTCCTTCAGTGGGTTACATTAGAGTCTGGGTGCGCCTTAGCAGGAAAAGGGCACATGCCACAGAGCTTGTAGTCAGAAACTGCACTGACTGAAGAAGGGAGGTAGTTCCTTGTCAGATGGATTTGCCCTGGATGATGAGCACACAAAGGATAAGGAACAAATGTTCTGGGCATAGAGCGTGAACACGAGGGATTTTATTATGATAGCATTGCATTCAATTATTATGTAACACCACTTTGATAACAAGAAAAAATGGAAATCACTCCTATAGTAAAATAGATGATTTTGTACAATAATTCTCTTGGTTCTAATCACCCGTATATTTCCTACAGTTTTATGGAATTACTACTCCAGAAAAAAACCCTTGGTGTGTACATTTTAATCAGTCCTCTCGGACATAGTGACCCTATGTATTTAAGTCTCTGCCTCCAAAGTTAAGACTGAAGACCATAATACAGACTCTGAATCCATTTTCTCAGTAGATTCTGAGATTTTGTCTACACTGCAGAGCTGATTGTTATGCATATTTTGTTTTTAATTGGTAAATGTGATCTTTTAAAAATGAATATTTGGTAATATTTGGGGCTAGACCTGCATTTTGAGTTTCTTCAGCCTTCTACTTATCTTCTGTTACTGCTCATTGGTTCTCTGTTGTCCTTTATTTCCTGTGTCTTTGCACACATAGGTCCCTCTGCGTGTGAAGATTTCTTTTTCTTTTCTAGATATGCCTTCCTATGGGAAGGTTTTTCTATTCTTTCTTTCCCTTTCAGATAACTTTGTCACAGTATTATGCATTGTGTTTATTATGCCACAGTATACTTTAATATATTTTGTTTTCTGTCTCTCTCTTTCATCGTACTGAACAAATTAAGTGAAGGAAATATTCATTTTACCATTGTGTTTACAGGAACCAAGAGTGCTTGCCATGTACTAGATTCTTATTTTACATTTCTATTCTAATTGCCACATGGACATTGTATACCTTTATGGATACAGTGTGATATTTGAGTACATGATATTCTGTATAATGAGTAATAATCAGATGTGCGTACCGAGCATATCCATCACTACATTTCTTTGTGTTGAGAGCTTTCAATATCCTTTCTACTAGCTATTTTGAAATAGTCAATTAATTGTTGTCATCTACGGTTTTTCTACTATGCCCAGAACATTAGGAACAATTACTCTTATCCAACTGAACAACTGGTACTAGGTTCTTGATACAGATTATTTAAAAGAATAAATGACAGAAGTACTAAAGAGGCGGGGCTATTTTCACAGATCAGGGGAAAGAGTCTTGTGGGCGAAAAAAGCACAGTGTGAAATTGATGACAGCTCCTGCTGGATCATTTCTTCTGACTTTCTTGCAAAATTTTTAAACAAATCTTTTATCAACTAACTGTATACAGTTATAGTCATTTATTACTTGCTTTGTGAATGTTTACAATACAGCACTCTGCTTAAAATGAACAAGGATTCACATAATCTTGAACTGCTTGGTTTTATTTTATTTTATTTTACTTTCGAGACAGTGTTTTGCTATATAGTTCAGGCTGGCCTTGAACTCACTATGTACATAGACCAGACTGACCCGAACTTCACACGATACTTCTGCCTCAGCCTCCAGAGTGCAGGGATTACTGTAGCACACCATCACACCTGCACTGTGTGAGGTTTTCATAATATAAAACCAAAAGAAGTCAATTCATAGGAAATGGTAAATATACCTTGTATCTTTTAATAAATACACAAAATCTATTTTTATTTCAAATAAATTAAGACTGAGATGTTGAACTGTAGCTTATAATACAGTGCTGATAGAATAATGAGATTGTTAGGGAGGAGATTTTGCCTCATTTCTTTTTTATATTGGTAATTTTCCATCAGATTAAAGACTGTGACATTATTTGTTTTCTTGGCTGGTGTGAAAAAAGAAGTTTGGAAAAATTACCAAAAGTAAGAAGTGTTATTTACCTTCGTAAATCAATAATAAAGAGAAAAAAAAAACTTATAAGTCAAACCAAAAATATTTTTAATTTCATACTCAGTATGAAACATTCACAGGGGAGGAAAAAATTAAATTTGTATGATAGTAACTCAGGTAATATAAATAAAATATTTGGAAATCAGAAGTCAGTAAGGTGCTATATTACTATGTGTCAAAACTATAAACTCTTTTTAATATAAATAAATATCAGACAATTTATGAGAGAAAATTTATCACCCAGGCAAAGCAAATGATAATACATTGGTATGTATTTAACAAGAAATAAAGATGGATATGAATAAAAATTTAGAACTCCACTGAGTGTTATAAATTAGGAAGTACTCTAATAAATGGAAAGATGTCACTTTCTTCTAATAGGAAAGATAAATGTTAAAGATGATAATTACCCATACATTAGCCTCTTAATCAAATGAATGCTAGATTTCTCTGTAGAAATTTGGAGTTATGAAAATATACAGAAAAATTTTGAAGTAAAAAAGGAATGTGTAAGTACTAGCCCTGCCACAAATTAAAACATGTTAGGAAATGACAGAGATTAAAATGGTTTATTTCTAGAGAATACAGAAGAGTTGAGCAAATAGAGTACAGAAATAGGCACAAAATGAATGATTACAAAATCATAGAAAGTGATCAAATCTTTGCAAAGAAAAAAAAAACCTGTACAAATGTCCAGTAAACACAATGATTAGCCACTCTATTAATAAGTATAAATTAAAGCAGCAATTAACTTTTTTTTTAACTTGCAGACAGATCTATTTAAATTGATGAATCCTAGTGAGGTATTGGTAAGTAGATATTATACACTGATGATGGAGACTAACACGGTACAGTATTTCTGGTGGACAACTTGATAATAGCAAAAAACATAAAAATGTACAATACCTATCATCTCTAAGTCCCTATATTAGCAAATTTCCTTGTGCATGTAGGTATGTGAAGTTTTTCAATACATGTTTTGAACTTTAAATGTTAGTTTCTTCCCAAACTCAGGTCGAAATCTGTTGTGTGTGCGTGTTTGTATGTGTGTGGGGGTTATAACCCAGAACTTTGCATATTTAAGTAAGTGCCTTGCCCCTGAACTACATCCCCAGCCCTCATATTGAAATGTTATTCTTACTGTAACAGTATTAACAGGTAGAAACTTTAAGAAGTGAATAAGTCATGATGGTTTTGGCCTCTGGAGTGGGTTATTTCTGCTATGGTTGGAGTGTTAGCGTTGTAAAAGGTAGATCTCGCCCTTCACTCCTTTTCTCTCCTCGCCTCCCTCTCTTGCCTTTCCACCTTCTGTGATGGGATTACATGGCAAGAAGACCATTACCAGATGCCAGCCCTGTGATCTTCAGCTTTTCTGTACTCCAGAGTGGTGAGAAATAAATTTCTGTCCATCATGAATTACCCAATCTGTGAAATTCAGCAGCACAAAACAGACTAAAGAAACATACAAGAGATATTATTGAACGTAGTTTTTTTTTAAAGAAAATAAAATGATAAATAGAAATGTTCATCACATAAGTGAGTAAATAATGCATATTAATTACGGAATACTTTCCAAGCATTAAAAGGAAAAAAGTAGGGCTATGTGTACTTACATATATACATCTGTTGAAGGTACAATATATTCTTTTTTTGAGGGGGTGAGTATGGCAATTAAAGAGAAGTTGCTAACTGAGGAGCATTTACCACTTTTCCTATGCAAACTTTATAATACAGTGGTACCTCGGTTCATAGACTTAATTCTTTCCACAGGGTTGGGAACTGAATTGGGTGAGAACTGAATCACATTTCCCCATAAGGTCAACATTGAACCTAACCACCGAATTTGGTTTGGTTCTTGTCCAATTCAGTTTTGTGACCCGAATCATGAAAAGAATTTTTCGTGAACTGAAGTATCACTGTATTACCCCGCTGTGGACTGTCTTACTCATATTTCTCAGATGACCTTTCATCCTTTCTCTGAGAGGTGGGAATAACCCTGTGACGTGTTCTTGGTGGCTCCTGAGGCTCTTTTTCTGAAATACCCTGGGTCCCCACTGGAGCTAATTGCCAGCAGGTGCCGAGAGCATACACACCTGGAAATTTACTACCCCGTGCTTTTCTCCCAAGCTATTGTTTTGAAAAGGACTATTTGGCATAAGAGTTTGCAGGCCTGGCTTCCTTGCCTCTAGTTGGAAGAACTCTGAGGTGTAACTTACATTCTAGCTAAATGATTGGGTCAAGTAGAAGGCTACACATTGTGGGATTCATGCTTCTGGACACATGTTTCATTGACTTCCCTCTTTTCTCTGACCTGCCTGCTCTACTGCTGTAACCGTCTGGAGTGGGTTAGACCACTTCTAGAGACCCCTTCTGGAGTAGGTTAACCCTTCTTCCTAAAATTCCTTCCTTAATGAGTCAGATACAATTGACTCCTTATCTTAGCATCTGCTTCTGGGGAACCAGGTCTAATACTCGGATCCTACTACTTGCTGTTGCTATTCAAGAAGTGCTTGAATTGTTATATTGCTTCCCCTAACACATGGCAAGGCCTTGGGCAATCCAGATTTTGTCTTAAATTACTTCACACAAAAACCAAAATTGTCAATTTTTAGTGGAGAGTGCACATGTATCTTTAAAAAATTACATAAACAGTATTACTCACTAAAACAAGATACAACTTTCAACATTGTTTTTTTCATAATGTGATGCCAAGTTTTCATGAAATGATGATATAATAGAACTGTTCAAACGAGGGCACTCGCTTCATTACTTTCTTTCATTCCGGTAATGCATGTAAGACTAAATGCTGTGGTTTCCCTCCTTTCCTTTTCTTAATCTGGGCTTTCTTAGCTTTCTCTGTCAGTTATGGTTTACTTTTATAGTACGCACCATTTTCACCAAGAGCAAATTTAAAGCCTATAGTAGCAAACAAGTGCCAACCAAACAAAAATGGATAACAGAATTCCAGGCATGGTCCCAGCACCTCCCATTGTCTCCCCACTTATTAGAGATGCCTGAATAATATGAATCAGTTTGTGAGTAAGCTTTGGTCCATCTGATTACTTTTGGTAGTCATAACTTAAAAGCATGAGCTAAAACTTTATTTTAGGGGAGACACTTTCTGGTGCAAGTTTGCTAATCTGTGCTGACATTCCTTTATCCATCCAGCTTTACCGTAACTATTTGGTAGAATCTGTATTAGCAAAAGAGCATGTTGTACATATATAAAACATGCTTGAGACTGGGCCCAATGAATGATTAACGTATTTCCATTCTATAAAAAATTTTCTTTTACTTAGAGTTTTAGTTACTTTTGGTGTTTTGTGGTCACTACACAAATTATAGTATATACAAATTACTTCCAGTCCCCCCCACCTTTCTTCGGCAGAAGAAATCCCCAAACCAAATGCATTGTGTGCTTGTAAGCTCTGATAAATGTGTACACCCATGAGCCCACAACCTCATCAAGAAAAGGATGTGACTGTCACTTGGAAAAATTCCATCACAGGTTCTTCTCAGACAATCACTACTTCTTCTTCCAGCTACAGGCAATGAATATTATGATTTTTTTAACTACAAATTTTCCAGTTATAGAAGTCATACTGATGAATTCATATAGCATGGGCACTTTTTTTGTCAAGAAGAAACAAAAGAAGAAATTTTGGAGTAGTGCAAGACCAAAGACAAAAAAAAAAAAAAATGAGGAAGTAAACAGTCCCTTCTACTCCATCGGAAAAATAACCCACTAAAGAATCTAGAATCATTGAAGCAGGAACTTTGCAAATCTTACTACCACACACAGGAAGAGAAAAAAAGAAAAGTCCATATAGAGTTACGGAAAAACAGAAAACGAATTCTAACAAGCCTCAAAGAGTGAAAATCCAGCAAAACAAAAACCTAAAAAGCCCAAATCAGATGCTCATCCCTCATAATGATAATTTATTGTGTAGTTTAGGGATTTGAAGGGGTTTACTATTTAGCATATTTTAATACTCTTCTTAGTATTTAATCTTTTAAGTACTCTTTGCATATTTTATTCCTTAATTTTCCATTGACTGTTGTCTTGACTTAATATGTTATACTTTCTAACAGGACAATTAGGTCTGACCATGTTGAACTTTAAACTAAGGGGATATAATATATATCATTTAACTAAATGCCAAATATTTTCCAAAAGCGATGTTAATATTTTTCTCACTGAAAATCTTGTAATATTATGTGACTGAACAGAAAAGACACTGATACTGAAACAAGAATTAAAGGACTAACAAAGGAAGTACTGTACCACGTAGACAGAAATAAAACAACATTATGTAAATTAGACCATCAGAGAGAATTTTGAAAATTATGCTACTGCTAGGATGGAAAGCTATACATATATTAAGGGGAAGATACAAATATGAATAGAAAATGGTAAGTAACTGTAGGTATAATATGGGGAATTATAACATGTTATATCCAAAGACAAACCACAGAAAAGTTTTTATATGGTCTGAGAGTATGTGAATGTTCAGTAAGAATTTGTCAACATTATATAATACTGGCTAACTGACAGTCTCTTTTCTATATTTGAAGGACACTAATATTCAGATCACTAAACAATATGCTTTTTAAGGAAGACAGGCTGTTTAACTCAGACTGTCAAATTGCTTAATTAACTATTACATTACACAAGAACAGCCATCTTCCTGTGCTGATTCAACATACATTAAAAAAAAAAAATTAAGATTTAGCCTGTTAAAATGTAAGCACCTAAGAAGTGGGTTTCTTTTGCTCACTGCTATACTGCATACTGTCCAGTGCAAGAACCGTACCTGGAAAATAAAGAAAGCTTATATGCAGACACCATGTTTTTATCTTTGTATCTCCATTGCTTGGCAAATATTATCAGTTCAATAGATGTTTGTTCAATTGAACTTGTAACCTGCTTTATTTGGAAGTGTAGTTTAGGCACTCAAAAATAAAAGTAGAAATATGCAGTAAGATGTCAAGGGTTGCTGGTCAAGAAAGACATTTATGGGAGCCTCTAGATATGACTTTATTCCGAATATTGCTCTTACCTCACTTTTGTTTTAATAGTCATTGAGTTTAATTTTTGTTAATAGAGGCCTAGTGATTGATATTAATAAAAACCAAGTAATTGATTATTTTGATGATATTTTCTAACCCACAACTGCACATCTACTAAAATAATATTTTGAAACTTGATCTACGGTATTTTTTTTCTTTTTAATGAAAAAGACATGTGAATTTTGAGGAATCCTTTTCACTCTGGCTTTATAGACCTTTTCTACAAACAGATTGTTCCTTAGTCTGTATCTTCAATTTTAACTTCTCTCAGTCTCCAGATTCATAGGTCCTACAAACAGACATACTTCCCTTTATTCATGGGACATATCAGGTATGCTCAATGTGAAATCAGAATCTTCCTCTAACAGCTCTCTGGGCCTGGTATCTCTGCCAACTCCTGGCTTCACATTTCTCCAAGCTGATGATTTTCAGCATCTTTTTAGTATTTCTATCTGGATTACTTTCCACTGGTCTAAGGTAAAATATGTTAATAAAGAGCAATGTGGTACTGAGAGAGTGAGGAGGCTGAAGCCTCAGTGTGGACTTTGCCAGGCACGGCTGCAGTGGTCTAGATCATTTCCACAATTCCATTTCTTCTCCATTTAATTATTTTAAAAGCCAGGTTTAGCGTTAATAATTGCTAGGATTCTTTATGACTTAACATTGTAGTGTGTTTACACTATTTATAAATCTCTCTTGTTATGGATCACTATCTGAATTCACTTAGTTGGCACATATAGCTGACTATAAAGCCTTGTTTAATAAGTTACAAAACACTTGTTGATAAAGAATGAGATCTCTGCCACCTCTTTTGATCTACGAGTTTTGTCTTACTGTTGTACTTTCCTCTGACTTGATGATGAGTCTTCTCTGACTGCTGAAATCTGTCCATTCCTTCAAAGCTTAAGGTAAACTCAATCACAGTTTTGGATGTTAGGCCTTTGAATACAAGGGGTCTGCTTCTTTATTTACCTCTTGAAGCTCTGCAGCAGTGGAAAATTTTACACAAAATAAGCATGTGTTCAAAAACCAAATGAAGTTCTTTTTTTTTTTTCTTTTTGTCCAGGGATGGTTAGATTATTTCTATTTTATTATGGTTACCCCCATTTTTCTTTCTTATTCCATTCTATTAATTTTGGGCAACTTGCTAAAATGAGTCATACTGCAGAATGGAATAAAACTTGCTGGTTCACATATGAACTAAAACTAAATTTTGATCTTATCTATCTGGTCTCAGACAGTGGTACCATGTCATTGTTAAGAGAATGGTGACATTCTATTCTTTTTTCTCTTGTCTCTCAGAAGGAAAAAAATGGAAACAAAGCTTTTGTAAGTAGGGAGGGAAGAAAGGTTGGGGGGAATGGGAAAAAAGAATAGGCAAGATATATCATGTACAGGTACAAATTCCTTATAATGAATGTTATCAGTATGTATATCTAAAATGTACCACTAAAATAAAATTAAAAAAAAGAACAGTGACAAAGATTCTATTCTTGACCAAACTCTTAACATGATGAAATTACACATTACCCTTGAGTTCCTGTGTGCAAAAACTCAAAACTACCAAAAATTTTTACCATTTATTTCAGTTAACATCCAACCACAGACCCCTAACTTCCCTTTCTTAAAACAATTATTGAGAAAAAAAATCTTAAAAATTAAAGTGCCTCTACTGTCCCTTTGAGATTCATAGTATATATCTTTCCTAGAGTCCAAGAGTATCTTTCCCAAAGACTCAAAAGCCATTCCTCGGAAAAGTAATCATCAAAGAGGACTCTTCTTTCTCAGCCTCTGTGGCATAGTAGAAATCTAACAACATTAAATTAATTTTGGCCTGGACTTCTGGGAAGATGGCAGAGCAGTGAACAGCAGAGAAACAGCCTCTCTGAGATTCATTGTCCAGATGCTGGAATACACCAATATGAGGAAGAGAAGGAGGGAAGTGGGTTCCTAGGACCCAGTAAGGATCTGAAGTGAGAATTGAAGCAGACTGGGAGAGCAAAAACAGAGACATTAGCACAGAAGAAAGAGGCAGCAGACAGATGGCGCTTTCTCCCATAGCCCCAGGACGTGGCCTGGGAGATACTGGTTGAGCCTTCAGGCTCACAGTGACCTGGAGACCCCAAAGGCCTCCGTGGAAAGACACACAAGTGGAATGCAGCAGTGGACACAGCAGACTGCAGTGGCTAGTGAGTTATTTAGGTGCAGACGTCCCCTGGGAGAGGGTGATTGACCTGTTGTCATTCAGAAAAGGGTTGAGCTCAGAACTCAGAAGCTGCCAGTGGCTCTCTGTGCCTGGGCAGAGCAGAGCTCAGGTTCAAGTCAGCACAGGGGCAAGGAGCCAAGTTCAAGCAGGTAGGGAGCTAAGTCCAAGCCAACAGGAGACACACAGTGTGTCTCTAGCTGAACGAATTGGGTTCCAACCCCACAGCCAGAGACCAGGCTGAACTTTAGTGGGAACTGGTGGTGAAGCCTTGCTATTGAACCCAGCTGGGAATACTCACTACCCTGCCATAAATCTCCTGCTGGGATTAATCAACAAGGCCTGGGGCCTGCCTACTCTGTCTACTAGTGATAGCAGAGACAGGCTTGGAAGCGGAATATTTTTCCCCCTCTTGTTGTTGTTGCTGTTTTTTTTTTTTTTTTTTCTTTTTGCTCCTCTCCTTTTTTCTGATTTTTTCTTGTTTTTATATAAAAGTGAAATTGTTTCTAGTTTTTTATTGTTATTGTTTTGTTCTGTCCTTGTTTTTATTTCTTCCTTCTCTCTTTCCCTCTTGTTTTCTTTACTAGTTTCCCAACATTTGCATAATCTTCCCCTGTCCTGGAACCTTGCTTCTCACCTCTTCCTTTCTATTTCTATATTTCTTCCTTCTAATCCCTTTTGACTTTTCTCCCCTCAGGGTAAAATCACCATATTGAGGGCATATGTACTGTATACAAGTTTCTGGTTTATTTTAGATATTGTTATATAACCACAAATCTAGTTCATGTGGTTAAAGGTGGCAAATACCATAGTTTGTTGTTTTCTAGGCTGTTTGACACTACTGTTATTACTGACTGTACTACTTTAGCCAAGGCAACAGAATTGTTCTAATCAGTTGTTCTTCCTTGTATGTCAAGACTGAGATTGCCTGAGGGTCGTAAACACTATAGGTCAGAGCCAAAGAACCAGGGGCTAGCCGAATAGACAGCAACTTCTCAGGCCTAGTACATTGAATAGGTGGGATCTTGCAATAGACTCAAAACCCCAAAACCAGCTACACCTGGAAGACATTTTTGAGTAAGTAGTCATTTCTGTTACAATTGAATGGGCCAGAAATAGTCCAGGTCCTTGTGTATGATGAGGAAAGAATTCCAAGTGCACAGTCTGTGGTAGGTAGCTGCATTTATTGGAGATCTCCAGGAAGGCAGCAGGCAGAACCAGGGAAAGGGAAAAGGGTAGGAAGGGCAAAAGGATAGGCGGATGTGAGTGAAAGAGAATGGTGTGCGAATGTGGTGCAAATGCTGAGGGAGGGGTCTGCTAACTCAGGCTCCTTGGATTTAAAGGGCAGCCATCTCTGACTTCTGGGTGCCTCCCACTGAGTCTCTCATTGGCCTCAGAACCCTGGCTCCTAGGGTGGGGTGAAAGGCTTTTGTTACTATGTTTTGTACTTCCCCTAAGAAGGTGGGAGTGTAGATAATCCTTAAAATGTTTATATTTATAGTTAAACTTTTGGGGAAGGGAGCAGCTCACTCAGCTCCTTTGTTTCTAACTGTACTATTTCCAAAGGGTTCTTGATATCAGCAATAAAGCTACCTACCAAAGGCAATTCACAAGCATTAACTCAAGAACTAAACTAAAAAACAAATAGTAAATGAGAAGACACACAAATTAATTTTGGCCTAAACCTATACTTGGCCTAAACCTATGAAGTGTAACTCAAAGTAGTCTCTATGCACAGTGAACTCTAGCCCAGCTTAATGTGTAAATATATTTATAATTTAACCTACAAGTATACTGTTGTAACCAAGCAGCTAAGCCTCAGCCAATCACAGCTACCGGCTGATCAGACTATGCCTGGGTGAGATGCTGAGGACAGAGACATTTCCCTCTGGTTTTCCCTCAGTTCTTATGTGAACTTCGGCTGGCTCTAGGAACTCAATTAGTGTAAGAGCTGATTAAAAAAGAAAAAGTGGATTATAATGGAGATCTTCACGACAGAATGAAGTCTGAAGAAATGATTGAAGTGTGATGCTTTCATTTATTTTGTGACACCAAGCAATACATTTATGAAGGAATGACAGGAGAAATGGATATAGTAAAGAGTAAACTAGAATGTTACTAAGACATATATGGGGGTAGTGCAAGATGAGAGTGCATTTCTTTAAGCTCATTGATTCTCTAGTTACAAGTCTATGGTGATAGGGTTATTTTCTAGCCTTGGTGTATGAAGAACATCCTCCCTCCTTGGTGCAAATGCATTGGCTCACTGCATGTATGAAAGACGCAGGCCAGGTAACCCTTTCTAAAGTTAAATCCGCAAGTGAGTTCAGATCGAAATAGTTGATATGATTTGGTGTATTTTGAGATGACAGATCTTTTTTTTTTTTTTTTTTTTTTTTTCGGTGCTGGGGATCAAACTCAGGGCCTTGTGCTTGCAAGGCAGGCACTCTAACCACTGAGCTGAATCCCCAGAGAGATGACACATCTTTAACTCCTTCAAATGCAAATGTCAATTGCAGCCATTAGGGTTGTCTTTGTATGTCACTAACCTGCACTCCTGTAGGGCATTTTGAATCCTCTTCAATCTGGTATACTGCCTGGTTTTAAAACCTTTGTTTTGCTCAAATAAACTTTGTTAAATTTAATAATTCATTTCAGAATTTTCTTAACACTTCAGTAAGTGCCAGTTCACAGACACAGATGGCCTAATGGCATTGATGTTGACCCACCTGGCTTTTTGTAACATTTCACTTCTCTGACTGCCCTCCTTACACACCCTCTGCTTGAAACACCCAATATGCCCAATACGCTCTGCACAGATTGAAGTTGAACTGAGTTTGCCTCGGGCTTTTCTCCCGGTTGCAGCAGTTATCATTAAATCTGCCTTTGTTCTCCTTCATCAGTGTGTGGCTTTATCTGTCACGTAACTTGTGGGAGACAATTTGCTTTATTGTCATTTAAATTAAGCTACAAGATTCATTGAAAGGTAAGAGGTCTTCTCTTTCGTGGTATTTTCAAACATTAAGTGTCCATAATTACAATCGTTTATTTTTTTGTTTTGACATTATAAATCTAATTAACTTTTAGTTATGGATTTCCCAAACTTTGAAATACTGGTTATAAAAATATTTTCTCTTCCATTTAATAATCATCAGGATGACTATCTGACATTATTCTGCAGCATATTCTGCATATACTTTTAAAGTCTGATATTTCCTATTTTTTAACCTGATTGCTTTAGCGCTCACAATATATGTGATATTGGTTATTGTTATAAAGTATTTAGGTTGAGTACTTCACCCCCAAGACCGAAATAGAACCTGTTTTTAAATGCAATACACTTATATCTGCTTTGCCAACATAAACACATGCATTTCAGGATTTTTAAAACATGGCCTGATCAGAATATAATGTGTACATGGGTATATGCATTTGAATGTGTTTTGTTTTGGTGTGCAAATAAGCAGAAAAAAATTCATTAATTTTTAGGAAATAGATAATAACAGATAATAATGGATTTATTTATTATTAACTTACTATGTGTCAGAAACTTAATGCATCTTTCCAAACAAACTTCAAGGTGAGCGATGCTTTTCCAATTTTAAAAATAAAGGAAATAAGACTTTCAGAAAAGCCATCAATGATGTGGAATTTAAAGCTAAAGTTATGTTACACTGCTAGATCTGTACTGTGGTCCCTTCTGACTCTTATGCAGTCATTGTTTGGGGAAAGAAAAATTTGTTTGCTGAACTGTTCTCTTAGTTTGCAGATATAATCAACAACACTATAAATTGAAGGAGTAAGTCCCCAATTCAGACCTAGAGACAAACAAATGAGAATTTACGTGTTGTTAACTAATAAATACAGAAAAAATACCTTCAAAAATCATATAACTAGATTCTGTGATGACTTTGTTTATTCTCAAAGATGGGAACTCAGAACTCAGTTGTTTTGCCCACTTACACATTTTACAATTTATGGATGGGTGAATATATATGCATATATATATATATATATATGTGTGTGTGTGTGTGTGTATGTGTATATATATATATATGTGTGTGTGTGTATATATATATATATATATATGGAAAGAGAGGGGGGGGGAGAGAAATTCATTTTGCAGAGCAATTTCTTAGAAGAACACCAACATTTCATTGCCTTTTTCTAGAATAGGCCTCAGAATATTTTGGCTGCCTGATTTGGTGGTCGTAAATTTTTAAAGGTGTTCATTGTTGTGGAAAACCTTTATTTCTTCATTCTTGAGACATATATTTGGAGCATATATCTGTATGGATTGGAAGTTGTTTTCTTTTAGGAGCTTGAAGCACTTCACTTCAAGCTCTCCTGATCTTCAAGTTTTATGTTGAGAAGTATGCTACAATTCTAATTTTTTTTCCCTTTTCTCTAACAGCTTTTAAGATTTTGTCCTTGTATTGAACTTCCGGAGTTTGAACTATAATATGTTGTTATGGAGAAGTTCTTTTCTCATTGTGGCTATTTGGGTTTCTATGTGCTTCATTTCTCTGTATATTAAGTTCTTTCCTCATTTTTGGAATTTTTTTGCTATTAGCTCTGTAAGTAAGTTTTTAATGTCATTTGTGTTATCTTCTGATTTTTCACTCATTCTGATTAATCTTAAGATTGGTGTTTTTTTCTCTTGTTTTTAAAGTATCACTGAGTAATCGGCCTCTGACTTTCACATTGTCTTCTAGTTCTGACATTCTGTACTTGTACCGGTCAGTTCTGGTGCCCATACTATCAGCAGAATTTTTAATCTCATAGAATTTCATTTGGTATATTTTCATGGACTCTAGTTATTTGGTAAACTGATCACTGATGTTTTGTATCATTTTATTTAGCTCAGCTAGCTTTTTCTTAGTGTAGTCTTCTAACTTACTAATTGTTTTCTTTATTAAGTCCATATGTTTAGTTATATTTTCCTTGAGCTCTCTCACACACATTGATCTATTTCCTTGAGGTCACTCACACACATTGATCTGTTTTCTCCTCTTTTATCATTTCAAATAATTCAGCCATCTGGCTTTTGGTTTCCTCTCTCTCAGTGCCCCCTGGATAAACACTGGGGGAGGTGGGAGTTTTTGGAGTCATTTTGTTGCCTTGTCTTCTTGTATTTCTATTTTTTCCTTTTTCTGTGGAGATTTGTGGGTAATTAGAGTGGAAAGACATTTTGCTGTTATGGAGATCTGTTTCCTTAGTGTCTACTTTTCAATGACGCACTCTGGACATGGCTAACTACAGACCATTGTTTCTCCAAATCCAAACACTTCTGTTAATCTAAGAGGGGAGTGTGCAGTGGAACTGTCTAGCACCTACTCCTTCAGGAATTGCCACAGTATTGTTAATGACACAAAGACAATGGTGATATTAGCATACAGAGAAAACTACTGAATAGCATTAACAATATTTTCCTGGAAATAGCAACAAAATCGTCCACAAAAATAGAGTGAAAGACAAGTTGGATATCATTGTAATAAGAACCAATAATGTACCACCATTAATCATAGAAAAGAGATCTATAGCCACAGTACACACACAAACTAAATATTGACATACAGTAAATATGTACAAATCCATTAACTATACTTCCACTAAGAGCAGAAAATAATTCTAGAGGAATAGCACAGAATTAACAAAATATTTAAAGATTAATGAAGCTTAATGGTTATACTAATAAAGATCAAGGGGATTGGGAATGGAAGAAAAAATAAGTAAAATTTATAAATACAGAAAGTAAAGAAGAGAAAACAGTGAGATACAGGATCCTGTTAAGGAGTAAAAAGGAATCTGTCAGACCAATAGCATGAAATGAAAGTAACAAAGAAGATCACACAAGAAAAATAAAGAAAAAAGAAAAAGAGTGAAAGAAGAAATGAGAAAAAAGAGAAAAAGTAAAAGTAAACAAAAGAACAAAAAAATAGCAAAATGAATAAAAACTTCAAAGCCCACAAAACCAGTGGGAAAAAAATGAGTCCAAAAAATTCTTCTGTATTTTTGAGTGAATGGCTTCTTTTTAGGTTCTGCAGTCTTTGAATTCAGCAAGTTGTGGTTTTTTCAGCCTAGGCTTATAGCCTGTGGGTTTGTAAGATGCTCCCTGTTCTAGCGGTCATCTTAATTTCTTTCTTGTCACTGGGACACAATACCTGAGACCCATAATTTAAAGGCGGGAAGGTTTATTTTGGCTTGCAGTTTGTAGAGGTTTCCATTCATAGTCAGCTGGTTCCAAGGCAAGGTGGCATGGCGGAGGCATGGCAGAGGAGGCTGGCTCATGGCATGGATGGCAGGAAACAGAGAGACCAAGGGAAGTAGGAGGGAGATGACCCTTCCAGGCCACATCTCCAGTGACCCATGTCGCCCAACAAAGCTTTACCTTCCAACGTCATTTGAGCTATAAACATATTCTCACCTTTGTACTAATTCTCTGATAAATATCACCCCCCCAAGATCCAATCACTTCCCCCCAAACTCCACTTACGAACACATGTGGCTTTGAGGAGACATCTAGAAATAAACCACAACAAAGCCCCCGGGTGTGTCACCCATCCAAGCCAAAGTGTATCCTTGCACAAACTGGTAGACAGAGAAAGCAATCAGACCACTAGTCTCAGTGGCAGAATGTAGGCAGCAAGCGACGCCTCGAGCATTTTCAGTTCTAGCCTCTTCTAAAAGCTATAATTCTTGGGCCTAGCTTTTCACCATGGAGGGTACCACGTGCTTGGTCTGAGTTTAAGTTTCTCAGGGGTTCTATATCTAGCCCTCGCCCTCTCCGTGGCTCTCTCTGGTGACCATTTCCTACCCACTCACTATGGTAGAGTAACATCAGAAATCCTGAAGTAAAGTGTTTCTGTAGTTGTTCTGTGGCTCAGTCTTAAATAATTAATCCCCTCTTAGAATGGCTCCTAATTAAATCATCTCAAAATGGTGGGTACCATATTGGATTCCTTCAACTCTAGCCTGCTGTGTGGAAGGAATCAGTGTTGGAGTAAAATCCGACACTGTTTTAGCAGCTTATTCTGACAGTAGACTTTTCTTGGGATAGTTCTTGTGGCCTAGCCTGTTGTTCCTCCCCAGAGGTGCTGATCCTCTGGGCTCACCTTGCACATGTGAGGACAAGTTCCCTTCGCCTTTAGCTGAGGTGAGCTTTTCAGACCGCTTTGCTTTCTTCTCTGGATTGTGCTCCATTTCTCCAGCTTCTTCATAGATTTTAGTCAGCTCCCTGCCATGTCCCTACGAAGAACTAGTTGGCTAGTTCTTCGTAGTTTTCTTGTCGGCTCCCTCCCATGTCACAAAGGTCTATTTCTGTTTGCTCTTTAGCAGGTTTTGTTTTCCAGGTGTCTCAGTTCTGGATCCTGGAGAGGCACTCTTTTGCTGTTGATCACCCCTCCATCATCCACATTCTGTCAACAACTTGAATTCAGAGAGTCGTTTTCTCTTGTCACTTTCTGAAGCAGCTCTGGAAGTTCTATTTTGTGCATGTCATCATTTGCACTCTTGTTACTGAATGAATTAAAAAAAAGTTCACCTTTGTGGTCATTCTGACTTTGGGCAAGAGCCAGAAGTCTTATGGTGCCCGATTCAGTGAGTAAGTAGATGAGGACAAACTTTTTTGTCCTTGTAATGTTTTTTTGAGCCTGCCTTTCCCTTGGATAGCACTCGGCAGCAGTATCATATCTTGTAAAGGAATGAAAGAACTACTGTACTTCAGAAAGTGGGAAGAAAGATGGGACACTTGTGTTTGAAGTGAGAAGTCTCTTGAGAGAATTAATAAAATAAATTTCATGTGCCTTTTAATATAATAAATTTTCTTAAAATTTAAGCATTCACTGAATATTTTTATCATATCTCATATTTCAATATTTGAATTATTTATAAGAATTCTTTTTTTTTTTTTGTACTGGGGATCGAACTCAGGGCCTTGTGCTTGGTAGGCAAGCACTTTAACCACTGAGCTAAATCCCCAGTCCTAAGAATTCTAATTTTGACAGTTTAGCTTATTTATTTCTCCTTTTAGACTTTGATTAATGCTATAATTTATTTCCACTGTGTTACCAGGCACTTTAAGATACACGTTTTCGTATTTTTACATTATTATTTTTGTTTTTTACTTAATGGAACATAATTGTTTTTAATACACAAATACAGTATATAACCATGAAGAGAAAATTAAGTCATATCAAGTTGCTAGGGAGGAGGCAAATACTTAGACCTTCACACACCTTCAAAATCAGATCTATACCAAATGTCTCTACTAGTTCACTTACAGAGAAATATATGTCTATTTGAGGACACAACTATAAATACAAATGGAAAATGAAGAGAAATTAGTTTTAACTCAGAATGGTTAAGAAAAAGAAATAATATTTGAATTAAGTTTTAAAGGAGAATTTATTTCAATAAAATGATTTATTTCAATATGTCTTGGTGAGTGAATGTTATCCTAGGTGGAGAAACAAGAAATTTTTGTAGACAGTTTGTTAGGGTACCAAGTTTCCTGGTACAATTTGTTTTCAGGGTGAGTATATAAAAGAGTGAATAAAAGTGTAACTTGGTATTAGTCATAGAGACCCTGAAAGCATGTTCAAGTTAGGATATTATTCTGTTGCCTCTAGAGAATCATCATCTATCTAGAGGGTGGAATGTTGATGATAGATTACAGACTATATTTGTAGAGGAGGCAAGACCTTACCTCTACTCTCTTAGGGTCTCCAGCTAGGCTTGAAAATTAAATGGGTACAAAAGAAATTATCAGGAGAAAGGCATGCAGATCTTTATATACACATGGAAGCTTCATAAGAAAACGAAGACCAAAGAAGCAATTAAAATTGAATACACCTACTAAGCTAACAAATAAAGTCAATTGTGAAAATAAAATAGAGTATTTCTGAGAAGACTAAAAGAAGGTAAAATAATTTTGATATCATTGAAGAATTCTGTCAGCCTTGTTTCTCTTCCCTGTCTGTAGCAATGAGACTATTTTTTTCCCCTGGTGTAGGTAAGGCACCATTCACATGAAAGTTTAGTCTTCTACTTTTAGGGAGAAATGAGAAGCTTAGAATGTCCTTCTAAAATGTCCTTTCTTTTTTTTTTTTAACTTTGTTTTGCTCAAAATAACCTTTATGCCAAAGTGGCATGCATATTTTGCCATGGTATATTCTGTTACCATTCATAGTAAAGTGGAAGCATTCTTTAACATGTAATAAAGGAAGAAAAATTCATTTCTTTATTTTTGTAAAAGCCATTTCTTTATTTTGTACCCTACACATAAAACCATGCTTTAAAAATTTATTATAATGTAGCGTAAGTATTCTAGTTTCCTTCAGTTATCTTTAAATAAATCCAAATCAGAGAAATGTTTTTCTACATGAATTCCTAAAATAAGTACAAGAAAAAATCTCCAAAAATATTGATTATTTAAAAATATTAAATATATTATTTTTAATAATAACAGCACATACAAAGTCTGACACTTGACATAAATACAATGTATTCTGTGAGGGAATTAATGTAAGTTTATATTTGAAGAGTTTTTGTACAAAAGTCTGTATAATACATAGAAGAAAAGTCTTTAAAAATTAATAGTTAATTAGCCTCCCACAATTTTTCATAAGTTACGTGTGTGTGTGTGTGGGTGGTTTTCATCAGATCCTGAAAAAAGTATAGAACCTCTGTCTTGGGAGATGCTATAAAAGAGGTAAAGATGAAAAAATGTTCAAAACGAATGTTTAACATCCTTGATAAAGATATTGAAAAGGTTAATTGAGAAAACTTTAACCGATTAGCAAGGATGGAGAAGCAGGTTGAGTATTTTGGATATTCAGTTATGATCTTTATTTTTTTATTCTGCTTGAAAAATAAAAACAAAGCATAAAATTATAGGAAGAGAATCCATGTGAAATAGAGAAACTGTGAACTTAGTGAAAGAGCCTTTCTAATCAAAGGGATTTCTGTTAAATCCAAACATAGTGGAGTTGTTAGGTGGCAAAACTTATTTCCACAGTGGAAATGAATAAAAGTGTGCAAGTCTTTTTGCACTGAAAAGAAGGAATTGAAGGTCTTTCAATACATAAAACAGAAACCCGGAATAACACTAAACATAAATGTAAGTAACCTTTTTTGAGAAGTCACTTATTTGTTTCTCAGCACTTAGGCAGCTATAAACTTAGACATAAATAATATATCACATTTTAAAAAACAAATTTGATATTAATAAACTTTTCATTTTATGATCTTAAAAATTATAAGACTAGACCAAAAGTGAGAATTTTATCTTATTTTTAACTTTTTATTTTAAAAAATTAATTGTACAGAGTTGGTCAATGTACATAATGAAGCTTAGTTTTTTTTTTTTTCCTCCCCCATCTCTTTCACCTCCCCTCCCTGTGGAAAACTGTGATTTTCCAGGAAGATTGCCTGCCTACCCACATGCCTTCTGCTATTCTTCGTTCAGGAAAGCATCATTAAGTGTTAACCATGTGCCAGGAATTGTCTTAGATGCTAGTCATATAAAGGTCATGGTAAGGAGATGATTCACTACTGGATGGATAATAAATAAGAGAGATAAATACTAATGGTACAGAAATAAAAGAGAAGTCATGCCTTTGGGGCAATCAGTCTAGTGCAGACAGGTAAGAGATATACAATTACAGCACATTACTGTAAATACTACAAGAGAATCATGAGAACAATTTCAGTAATTTTGTGAACCCAGATGAGAGAAGGTTAATCTCTAGCTATCAGACGCAGTGACTGAGAGCGGCTATTATCATGGCAGATAGCTGGAAGAAGGCAGCATCTAAGAGGACTTTAAAGAATTATAATACACCAGCCAACTGGGAAATAGAAAAGATTCTCATAAAATCAAAAACATACAAATATACGGTGCCATGAAAACTATGGAAAGTTGAAAAACTGATATGGATGGAGTGGCCAAGTAGAGTTTGGAGAATTTGGAAAGACAGATCAAAACATGTAATTCTGCTGAGCAGCTGTGCAGTCGTTTCCCATCACACTGGTGACATGATCCATTCTTCTTAGTGTGGCATCTAGACCTCTAGACTTTCACGGAGTGACTTTGCTGTGTACCCACGTGACTCCTCTTATCTCCCAGGGCAGCCTCTTGACTCCCGGCCTTTGCGTTTTCCCCATAAGTAGTCTGGCACCCTTTAACATCATATAGAAGTCAAGGGCCACATGAGATGCTAATTTCCTTTTCTCCTCCTCCTTCCTTCTTGGTTTCTGTACCATGGTTTCAGTTTTATTCACTGTAGAAGCCCTATCACGAGTTAGGTCACCACGCACAGCAGACAAGAGTACCCGGCTCGGAATTTTACATGGTAGTGGAACAGAAAAGCCCCTTTCTTTCAGTTTTTCCTTTCTCCTGCCTACCCACATGAAGATTCACCTCAAAGGGGACATATGTACCACACATGTGCCTATTTCCATCTCTCAGCCCTCCTGAAACTTCCAGTTCCCCGAGAGAGAAAGAGAGGGGTTCACCCTTTCCTTTATTTCAAGCATTTTCTTTGGGTAACATGTTGTGGGGGAGGTAGAACTTTACCCTCGAGAGGTGCCAACTAGACCAGAGAATTAAGTGAATATAGATAAACAGGAGACATGCACACAGATACATAAGACCCCTTACCAGAAAATGAAAATTCAAAGAAGTGACAAAAGCCAAAAGATTTTGTATTAGATTGGACAAGAAGACACTACTGCAGAAAAGTAACTAAATTATGTGGGAAGGCTAAAATAAGAATTATTTTAACAAATTCTTTTTATATAGAAATCTCTTTGTCAATAACTCCCTGTTGAAGAATATTCTTTTCCCTTGGTACAAGAGAGGCATGTTTCACATGGGAGGTTTTAGCTCCTGTTTTCAGAAAGAAAATAGATTAGAATACCTTTCTTGCATCTGCTGCTTTTCAAGTGCCTTTTGCGCAAAATAATCTTTATACTTAAGTGGCCTACTTCTGGGGAGAGGTGCATTTTCTGGCATCCTTCATGGATTTTTATATATCCCTGGATTACTGGATTCTCAACCGTCAGTTTGACCAGATTTGGCCTTATTGTATTTCTAGGAGTTTAAAGAAAACCCTTCTTTGCCAAAGTTTTTATTAAAGTCTATAATCCTTTTGTAGTATCAACATACTCTTATACTTTAAGAATTGAATATTGACTCTTTCTTTACATTCTTTATTAGCAATCCTGAGCCACCTCTAGGCAAAGAATGCCTGTGTCAGAATAAGGATGAAGTTAGTAAAAGGAAATACAAAAGGGAAAAAGTACACTCCTGCTGTTCTGTGTATATTAGTATGCTGCACTGCTGCTGTTATAGCAATGGAAGGAACTGGACGATACCTCCAGAGTTTGAGCTCAGGATGATAGAGATGGAGATCAACAGGGACCTACAGGGAAGAACTTTAGAAAGAAAATTTCAACACCAGTAAAGGTGTGGATATTGTTACCATCAAACAGAGCAAGAGAAACAATCATAGAAAGAAACCACAAAATAGAGAAAAGGAAAGGAAAAGAATTGTATGCTATAACAGAAATTTTGAAGCATACCTACAACTTTCCTGAATATTTTACTTTCATATGTAATCTGTAAAACAATTTACTTGTTTCTCTGTATTTCTTCTGAGAAGTAATTTATAGGAGAGAATTATTAGATAAAATGGTATTCTTTAATTATGGTAGGATGCAAGGTATACATTGATAATTTGGCATGATTTTGTACTTTTTAAACAAAGGAAAGCATACATACAAATTTTAAATTTGATTTTGACAATACAAAAAGGATCACATAGATTTAAAACAAAACAAATCATATATAAGATTTGAGATTTTGAGCCCCAAAATCTGGACCCAATTTTAATTTTTGATTTAATCATAAATCAAAAAGGTTCAGTCTATGCAGAGAATGTATAATGATGAACACTAGATGATTTCTTTGAAAGACTTAATATGAATATAAGTAGAACATGAAGATTTTGTTCACACGTAGATACTGATTCAGTTCCTCTGGGAGGTGGCCTGAGATGCTGTGTAATCAGCGTACACTCCTTTGGGACACTCCGAAGCTTTTAGTCACAGGCTGGGCTTGGTGCAGGACATTAGAGAGCTACCTAACTTGACTGGCCAATCTGGGTTTCATAATTGTCTTGGTTGTTTTTGGACTTCTATATTTTTCCAAATGAACTTTATAGTTCACATATATAAGTAGCTCATGTAAAATTCCCCACATATTTTGATTGGAATTGTATTGGATTTTAAAGTTATGAAGAAACTGAAATATTTACAACATCAGATCTCTCCAAATATTCCCTAGTTTCCTAAATTTTTTTTTATTTTTAATGGTACATTTTAGAAGTACATAGTGATAACATTCATCATAGGGGGTTTGTACCTGTACATGACATATCTTGTTGCTTCTTTTTTTCCCATTCCCCTCCCCTCACCCCCTCCTCCTTCCCTATTTACAAAAGTTTTGTTTCCATTTTTTCCTTCCATTTCTTATTTCTCTTGTCCTCCATTCTGTTCCCTCTCCCTGTTCCCTTTCCCATTTGGAGATTTTCTTCCCTTTCCCAATATAATACATTTTAGTCTTTATTTACACTTTCAGTTTCTCACACCAGAGAAACAATGCGGTATTTAAACATGTGTGTCCGATTTATTTCACTTAAGAGTATGGTCTCAAGATGCATCCTAACATTTTTTTAATATATCTGCAAGATTTAAAAGTTTTCTGTGTAGCAGTCTTGCGTATCTTTTGCGAATTTTATTTCTAGAAACAATGTGTTGCTGCTGTCACAAACAGGATCTTTTCAGATTAGTATATATTTTCCTCAGGTACTGCTGGTGCATAATACCACCACCAACTTCTTCATTTTGATCTTTTCTGCCAAATATCTGTTATATTACTTATTTTAATGGGTCATATATATATATATATGATTTTTTAAATGGAGATAATTATTTTGTCCACATTCTTTACATGACTGTGAAGATCTTAGAACGAGGGTGGATGCGGGAGCCCAGCTACACAGCACTGTGGGGGTCTCATTTTTCATGGAGAACTGCAAATGTTAAAACCCAGTGAGCTGTAAAGGTTGCAGCTAGACAACCAATAGAGACAAACATTACTGAAAGGCCAGACTCACAGCCAAAGTTACAGAACAAAGGAAACAATAAGAGAAATAGGTTAAAGTGTCCCAGTCTATTTATTGGAACAAGTTTTGTTGTTTTATGACTTCCTTTTATATGTAAGCCACAGTGGGGTGTGGGTGGGTTTGAGGGAGGGCGTATGCATCAAATAATTGTCGGTGAGATAGACATCTAGCTTAGTGGGAATCAAGTAGCGTGAATCATACTGAAGCAGACAGAAAACTGTCTCAGTTACTAAGGTCTCTGTATAGTACTATGTGTGTGTTATATGTGCTCCTCAATTTTGTGGACTTCTTATTTTTATGTTTCTTTTTCTTCCTTTTTTGTATTCGTGAATATTTTAATACACATTTCATGTCTGAGTTCTTGTGTTCTGAGGTCATTTCATTTCATACTTCTTTCTGATCTATTGTATATTTATACCATTACATGCCTTTCTCCCTCCTCTCCCCAATTTCCCCCCTTCCCTTCCCCCTCCCTGTCCTTCCTCTCCTTTCCTTCCCTTACTTCCCC
>PVJO010000297.1:0-73208 GCA_004026905.1 Hystrix cristata | reverse complement strand
CTTTTTGGAACTAGACATTTGGACTGATTGAGTGGTAAAATCTGAGATAGAGAAACCAGTTTGGAATCCATATGAGACGAGACTAAGATCTGACAATACTGTAGTAGAGGCAATAGACACAAAACAATCAAATACCCAAATATTGATTAAATTGAGAAGTACATGCTGAAAGTGAGAAGTTTCAGATAATTGAAAAACATGTGGCTAATCTGGTGATGTGTTCGAGAACTAGAGAATACAGGAAGTTATATTTTTGGTTATGTTAACTTTGACATGGGAAACGAGTTTAATATGTATTTGTGGCAGTCTATGAGAAGTTTGGAACTCAGGACAGTGACCCAGGCTCTTCGTATTTATTAGAGAGCTATTATATCTCGGAAGATAATTGAACCATTTTGCCTGGATGAAATTATCTGCGAATAACATGAAGCGTGAGATGTTAAGAGAGCTAAAATTGAAAACAACTGCCATAGCAGTGTCTATAAAAATCAAAACATGGAAGTGTCTATTAGGTTTGGCAAATATAACATTGCCTTTGGGACGTAAATTTGAGTACAATTACCGAGAGTGAAGCCAGATATGATATAGACTCACGTGTCTGCTGGACATTATCACAGCTGTGCTGCTCTGTGCTCACTCTACAGAGTGGCACTACATTATTTTTTGTGTGTTTTGGTATTTTTATGCTTTACATTGCATATTTGTGTCAAAGGTGTAAAAGACTGATTTTGTTGGAATTGTGAAAGAAACCGAATTGTGAGTGTTCGCCCAGAATGGAACTCGTTTGTAATTCAGAGACTCTGTATTAGCGGTTTCCACGGGAAAGAAGTGGTGACAGAAGATGAAAAAAACTGATAATGGATATGAAGTTTCTGTTTTAGAATGTTCTGGATAAATACTGTAGTAGCAATAGTTATATAACTCAGTGAACTCCACTGCATTATACATTTTAAGAACTTAGGTGAATTATCTGCCAATAAAAATGTAATGAAATTGGCCACAGCTATAAGTCTTCATCTTTCGACTAATAAGCACTGGTTATTTCAGTATTGAGATAGTTGATTGTGGTGTCAACTTGAATAAGAAATGCCTAGCAGATTGCTTTAGCACCATTGTGGTTTTGTCTGGATGATAGAATGATTGGAGAAAGAAGACCCACCTGGGTGTGGGTGTCACCAACTAAGAGGTTTGTAACATAGATGGAATAAAAAAGGAAAGCAAAGGGAACTCTCACTGCTGCTTCTTTGGAGGAGTTCTAGTCTTTGCCATCATCTTTGGATGTCTTTCTCTAGGATTCAATGCAGACACTTCAGGCTTCCAATGCAGACCCTTTGGCTTCCTGATACGGACTCACATGTGACTCTGCTGTGGTCTCTAGGTCTTTGATCTTTGGCTGGATCCTCTGGCTCTCCAGTGCGCAGATGGCGCTTCTGCATTCCTCCACATGTGGCCATCGTAAGCCTACCTTGTAAGCCACTTGTATTAAATTTGGAGGGTCCCCCACCTTTACTTTGCAACTCTTCTCCTTACATCGATGCAAGCATGATATATATTTAGTAGAAACCATACTTTGAATTTTGAATATTGATCTTTGCTAGGGCTGGTGATATAGGATGGAATACTCTGTTGTGATTCTGGACAGTGGTAGGCAGCCATATTTCCTACCATCTTGAGGGTAAACAACTGATGCTCAACAATGTATTATGTTGCTAAGCTATGATATACAGTACTTTAGGTGTGTTAAATGAGTTCTCAACTTATAATCTTTTTAACTTATGTAAGTTTTTATATCTTCTGCATATAAGTTGTTCTTACAAATTATGCTATTATTTGTTATACTTTAGAGTGTTCCCCCTTTCTGAATGAAATCGTAATGTTTAACCAAATTTTCATGGACAGGACAAATAAATTTTTTGGCAATTTGTACAGTTTCTTTCTAGGAAACTTCTAGACAAATGGCATTCTTACAGTCTTCTTAGGGTTTTTTTTCACACTGATTGTATGCTTTACCTTTGTAGTCCATATATTAGATGTCTCTCTCCCTCTCTCTCCTTTTTTTTTTTTTTTTCTGGTTGCTGGGGATTGAACTCAGGGCCTTGTGCTTTGAACACAAGCTCTGTTAAACTGAGCTAAATCCCCAAACCCTGGATGTCCCTTGTCCACAAATAATGAAACCGGGATTGGTCTTGAAATCAAACTAAAGCAGTTTATTAAGAAACTGGCAGATTAAGAGGTAGGCTTGATGGAAAACTCTGCCCAATAAAAGCAAACTGCATTAGAAAATGACTAGTTGAGTCAATTAAATTCTTGTTTGTTGGAGATTTAACTGCAAGACGTACCAAAGGTGATAGCCATTGATAACAGGGGCAGAAGCTGAAACAGTGTGCAGACTCTATGTGGAGTGTGGAGGAGATACTACATTTAGAGAAAAAGCTAGAGAAGACTCCAACATTGCTCACAAGAACAGCTTAATTAGTACATTCGAGTGTCCTAGACTGAGTGGCACAGGACGGTGAGAGTGTGATCATGTAGCTATTTATTGCTTGTGTTACAATGTGTATATTTTGAATGATTTTCCATTGTCTGGCAATGCTGGTTTTGTGGTGCTTTGTTCACTATGCATTCTGCAATACTAGCAAGTGGCCACTGGTCAAGTGCATATTCTAAGTAAAGGATAGATGAATAAACACTAGAACTCTAACCTTCTAGAAATTAGTATTCCATTGGACAAGACTTTTCATAATTTTATTTATATCTGATAGCAAAATTTTATCACTCGAATTAATCCAAGTGTGCCTTTGGTTCTAGCAATCTGAGTCTAATAAAATGCTGTTTTTAACTCTAGTAAGCATTATGTTATGATATTTTTACAGATACTGATACATTAAATGTTTACGGTTCTGAAAGCCTCTAAATTTTACACAAGAAGAAATGAAAGCAAAAAGATGTAAGAAAATATACCTGGAGGAGTTGGCGGTATCTATTACTACCACAAATACAAGCAACTTTTTAATTTAGGTAGTATGATTTCAATGTTCACGTTCTTAGCAGATTTTCTATTCTGTCTTTTGACTACTTACCCATCCAATTATTTAAATACAGGATGACCAAATATTGCATATTTTTTCATTATATTTTATGAGATAACGGGAAATATAAAAATGACAATTTAATCAAACTTATTCAATGATATTTCTGTGTATGATATAGCTCAAAATATTCAATACACGATGCAATATTGCAATCTGGACAGTAGTCTCTAGCCTCTTTCCAAATTCTTTTTGTATTATTGTCTTCCTTTGTACAACACGCTTTACACTGTCATGCTGGCCTTTCCTTTTTTCCTGTGAGTGGTGCAATTTCAAAAACATGCCTACCCACTAAATGTAATGGGGAAGATACCAATGATGGATATCCGGCTGGTGTTGCACTATCACGTGTTTTTCAATTATTTGGTCTATTAGACTTAATCTATATTGTAAATGGCAGTTTGAACTCCTTTGTTTTGAATAAATAATAAACCTGTTTCATATTGTTTGGTCCAGAAGGTGCATAAACATTTTATAATAATATTTTTTCCTCACTTTTTGATTTCAGGATAGCTTGTTAGATGTTGGTCATCTCCGTCCACACCACCCACAGAATTATTATAATCACTGAGCACTATTGGAATTTGTTTAGTTTCATTTCTTCTTTCAAGTTCTATCATTTCTCTATTATGAATAGCCTTTTTTGACTTTCCATTTCATAACACAGACTTTTCCTCTCTGACATGCTAACATTTTTCTCTTTTTCAGTTTTTTCTATTGCTGATCTTTTGGCGCTTCCTTCTGTTCAGTCTCAGTGTCCCCAGTGTGTCCATTTTGTATTGTAAAAGAGTATCACTGAGTTCTGGAGAAGTATACAAATTATATCTAATGCACTTATGATAGTTTTTATAGATTATAGCACAAAATTATAGGTTATTTTTCACAAACACCATAAACACGAACTAATAAGTAGAACTTATTAGATTATACTAGAAACAAAGATTAAAGGTGAATACAATGTTCTAGATACAACAGTGTGAAAAAAAGTCAATATAAAATGAATAAACAGGTGTATGAGTGTATCGCATGCAAACAAGAATCAGTTGGTTGAAATGACGCTCGCCCCAGTGATGCTCAGGATAGTCAGCAAACAATCATGCTGCCTGAGTGAAGCTAGAGGCAAACTGTTAAGTGATTAAAATTACTGCTGTAGAATTTCCTTTGTATCCTCAGTAATTACATTTATACAGCTATGATTCCATAATTTACCACTTATCTTGTATATCCTAATTAATCTTATTTTTCTTGAAGGTAGGCATTTGAGTCCTTTATATTTATTGTTGTGTCAATTTTTTCTTTTCTTTTCTTTTCTTTTTTTTTCCCCCCAGGTGCTGGGGATGGAACTCAGGGCCTTGTGCTTGCCAGGCAAGCACTCTGCCCCTTGAGCTAAATCCCCAGCCCTCATTGGGTCAATTTACAGCAAAAGAAACAAAATATTATGAGGTAATGAGTGGCAAGGTATTGGCTTCTGGTTATAGCAGAAGGTAATAATTGTTCTTTGAAATCTTCCCAGAGCTGTTAGTTATTTGGAGATGCACATGTATCATTCATCATATATGATAACATCATGGTGAATCACAATGATTCTCAGAGGGATATACATATATTAATATTTCTTTTGTATGTCAGAAGTTCTGAGTCACAGGGGTGAATTGACATAGCACAAGTAGCCTCTGGGGACTAGAGTAATTCGTTTGACACATTACTGCTATTGTCAGTTACATAATATCATTGAGACCATTTTCCTTAATAATTTTTGCCCTTGTTAAAGTGTCTATTGGCTAAGATATATTTTCACTTTATTTAGGTTATTGTATTATATGAAATCATGTGAGGTGGTGGAAAATATGTAAGCAGCATCCAGCTGACTTTGTTCTCCCCTCCTCAGTGTATAACTATGGTAGACCCAGAGTACAAAGCATTTTATTCACAGTAAGTTACAAACAGTTTGAGTATGATTATCATCTCATTTTTGCTTTAACATACTGAATTTTGATATACTTTACCAAGAGCTCAGAATATACCACAGATGTTTTCAATACATACCCAGTAGCCCCATTTGGGCTACACTGATTAAAATTTAAAGTTGTACATAGCCTATTAAAATTCATAAATGTAAAAGGATTAAATTGCTCAAAATTTTGCAGGTGGCTTTCAAATTTAGTCGTTGAAGTGTGAAGCTGTTACCAAGGAAACATATTGCAAAAAATCTCTTACCTAACTTGCTCTGTACATGTCTACATGGTTCATGTCTGCACTGAGCCCATTTTGCAGAGTGCTGCTGGTAGCGTCTATCCCTGCTGTTTATAAATACATTTAACGTCTCAAAGATCTATGCAGATTTGCTTTGGAAAAAATCCTTCTGATTTTCTTTTCAATAAGAAGGCAACAAGTCAGAGGATTACATCAATTGGAAATAGTTTCACCAACTAAAAATATTTGGAGTGCTGATGTTTTGAGAACACCAAATGATAAGACAAGATCAACAACCGTAGTGGTAACAAAAGTTAGAATAAATCATAATAAATAATTCAGATAATTGCAATTTCGAATGCTGATAATTTTGGTAACAATCTGACTATAATATTAGGGATTAGACTTAAAGTTTCTTTTTACAAAAAGGCTATTTTATATTTTTTTATCTCTTTAACCACATTGAAGATTTGCTTATTGCTCTAAAAACTTATTATTATATTGTCACTCATATTCCCTTTTACTGTCAACTTCTCAACTTTAAGGCATTTATGGGGACTGTGAATTCTGACTGAGAAAAGTGTGTGATCGGCTGAAATGCATTATTGTTTCTTCGTTGAAAAGGTAGTATAACTCTGTTTAGTATGGAGGATCTGAGGAGTAAGTCAAATTAATGTTCCCTGAACTAGATCAATGTTTATATACAGTCAGAATATTTATATTTAAGTTTCTTAGGGACATAATTTAGGGTGCTAGAATATGATCATCATAATAATCTTGTATGTCTCAATATCTACAAGAACCCATATTTTGCAATTGGCTATATGTTCTTGATTTACTTATAAAACAACCATATACTTAATATTAGATAAGTACTTGATATTGAGGTCCCAAAAATATATAAATAGCTCTTACTGTAAGAAATACAGTCTTAATGGTGATAGAGAAACAGAGGAATTACTTCCATGTGGTATTAAAGACATGAATTAGGAAGAAAGATATGACTTAGGGAGAACATGTGACTTTCCTATCCATCCTATCCTGTTACTAAGTCTTAAACATCATTCTAACTGTAAAACTATTAGTCTTGTACGAGTAACTGCCTACTCATGGTTTCATGTGTAGTCACACTTACTAGGGTTAGATAAATATCTTGGTGATGGAATAAGTCAAACTCCAGGTGGAAGGCAATGACTAACTCCAGGTGGAAGGAAATGACTTTTAGCATTTATGACAAAAGAGAATCCATGCATTTTTACCTCAAGCATTTTTTTTCACTTAATTTTCTTTTCACCAGAAATTGCTAGAGAAACCTGAGTTGGATGTATCTAGAGTACTTTTAGGCTACTCCCAGAGTTTAGTTTTTATGTAGACAAATTGTCTCATTTAGTGTGGAATTTTTCTTTCTCTAGTGTGTATTTTTCTGGTTCTACTAAACATAGGAGCAGGGAATCTCAAACTAATTAATCTCTAAATTCTAAAACTTGAGATTGACAAGGCCAGGAATAAATTTAGAAGAGGCAAAGGAAGACAACATATTTGTCTTAGAACATTTCAATTAAACTCTTGGCTTCTTTATAATTACTTCTAGCCTGTCAGGAAGAGTCATATAAAATTATCTTAGTCATTGAAAATCCTATCACTTATTTCAACTATCACTATTATTTCACTAATCCGCTTGCTTTTCAGGTTTTGAAAGTGACTGGTAAGATGTTTATAAGCTGCAACAACATTTTAAGGAAATTCTATTAGAAGTTAATATGTAGAAATTGAAGTAAAACTCATAGTTTCAACTTTATGCTGAACATCAAATTGACAATAAAAGCAACTATCAACTTATTAAAGAATAAGCACATAAAAAAATACATGTGGGTGAACTATAAACAGCTCAGAAATGTTCAGAATAACTTTCGAATACTATTTCACTCTAGTCATTTCATATCTCTTTTATTTCTTCAATACACACTTTTCTGTATTACAATTTTAGGAGACTCAGCACGGTTTTTCAAAGCTGATGCCAATATTTGTTTATCAGTTATTCTAAATTGGAGTGCCAGAATATTTATATTTTTCTTCCTAAGTTGTTTTACTACATACAATAAATGTTGATTTACAGTATATTTATAATAAATGTTGGTTTACTGTATATATTTACAGTACATTTGGTAGTATATTTTATTTTTCTTAGGAATAGCAGACATGAATGAAGGAATTTCACTCAAAAGCTTTTTGAAATTAGACATCCATGGAAGAAATGAATGTTTTAAATGTCTCATTAAAATATTTTTATTTTCATTATTAAATGGAAGTCAAAATTCAGAATGAAATCTAGGGGCCAGGGATTTAGCTCAGTGGTTAGAGTGCTTGCCTTGTAAGCACAAGGCCCTGAGTTCGATCCCCAGCTAAAAAAAAAAAAAAAAAAGAATGAAATCTAGCCACATGTTGAACCCCCTTCCCGACAAAAAGCCAAAGGAAACATGTAAATTCACATTTGTTTTGTAGTACAAATGGCACAGTTAAGACACTCGTTTCTTTGAAGGTATAGATTTTAAATCATATAGTGAAATAAAGCAAGTAGCATGACATATAGTTATAATAAAAACTCGATCATAGTCCATGGATGATTATTTCTTTTATGATTTGACATACTTGGGCTGTACTTTCTATGGTTTTAGTGGCCAATTAAGTCAAAGAAATTAAACTCATCATGTCAGTATTTTAAGGTGGCAATTTCTCATTTGCTGGAATGATGAACAGATGAAGAATTGTCTTGTCTCTTCTGCTTCCCTTTTCATATAATGTTATCTACCTGTATTTCTAACCTGTTGGCATTCAGGTCAGCTGGGGAAGAGTAAGTTGATATAAAATGAAGCCTAGAAAAGTAGAACATGAACTTAATGTTGGGGATAAGTGGTGATGAGAACTTTTCACGTGATTTCTTGACTTGGAAATTAATATTTACATACTCTGCATTATCTATCATTACTTCTTAAAATCAGCTTGAGAAAACAGCATACATCCTAGAGTCAGTTGAGCCGTTCTACCAAGAAAATTTAGTGAAATGGAAATGGGCTTGGAAGACAAAATGGACAGTTGGGGTAGATTTTCCTCTGTAACACCAAAATTCTTTTTCTGTTTGTTTTACATTTTATATTTATTAAGTTTTACATTTTTTAATGATATGGTTTTTGCCAACTGTATAGTAAAACTGTCACTATAAGATGTTAATGTTTGTCTTGTAGTTTCTCGTTCTGCAATTTGAGTGTAGTAAGCGTGCAGAACTACAAGCTTTCTGCCAAGAACGTAGTTGTGGCTTTAGTAGTGAGTAGGATCAGCAGTGGGTGGTATTGAGCAAACTCCCCTTATGTCTCTAGTCTGTTTCATTGCTCCTGAGCAGATTATCCACAAAACTCCACTTCATGAAACTGTTAAAGTATATTGACTTGTTGCGTATTTGTTCACCTTCATACATTTTCTATTGCAGAATATTGCCCTCAGTCAGTGAAATTCATTTGTGTTTTGTTTTTTTTTCTTTAATGACATTTGCAAATCCCAAACAAATCAGAGGGAGCCATCTTGTGGTTTAGTTACAGAGCAGCTTACATTCTATTTACACTCATATGATAGCGGAATAATATTTGAAAAACATAACTTCAGATACATCGTGAATGTAACCTAAAATTTTAATTTACAAGTAATTTAAAACTCCATTCTGAAACTCAGTAACTGTTCTCTGGACAATTCAGGAAACTCATTTGAGGCTGAGGGTATGCAAGTGAAAATGTTCCGCTCTGTACTGAGTTAGTAGTTGTAATGCTCAGTGAAGATACCAAAGTAGTTCGGACCATAACATAATGCTTCAGAAATGACTTAGGAGAACGAAATAGTGACATTAAAATAGACAACTGCTTATTACCTCTGATGCTTTTTAATTATATTTCTGAGTGATAATAATCCAATATTTTAATCACTTGAAGATTTAAGCATGATAATGACACGTGACCTCCTCTATACTGTATTACTTAAGACTACAATATATAAAACATACTGAAAGATCAGCATGTTTAGCACAAATAACAATGGGACAGTAAAAATATGCTAACAATATTAACTACTCCCATATTATTAATGCTTCATAAATTTTATTTGAAAAATGTCCATTGGGTAAATAAGTCATATGAGTATGTTTTCCTTTTTGTATTTCTTTATAATTTAAAAGAGCATCTTTTTAATATACACCAACATTTTCATCACTAGACATTTACAGACACTATAAAAAAGGGTGATTCAAGCATAAAGAATTCAACATCAGTAAATCCATTCTGATCTGATTTAAAGCACATTCCAGAGACAGTACAAGCTCCAGTATTTTTCACTATTCCTCTTCTATATTCAAAAAGAAAAAAAATTCACACAAATTAAACCACGTAAATTGAGACAGTATTTTAATTTACTGTACACAAAACATCAAATTGAATGGCACCATCTCAGAAAGAATTGTCTTCTTATGAGATTATTGATTACATAGGACAAGCACTAACACAAAGTACAGTAAAATAAGCCTCATGTCTGGGACATATGTTTCCTGTAGATGTTATTTCCTTCCTTGCTTTGCTGAAAGTAGAGGAAGCTTTCCTGTTTGCCACTCCTTGAGATTTTCAAAGCTTAACATAGTAGAGACTCAAAAAATTTACTAATAATGATCAGAACAAGGGAATCCCCCAGATGTTAACATTACCACCAGATATACTACTAGCTTCAATTCAATTCAGGTATTTATTAAATGAAATACAATAGACGGAAGCTATATTTCTTTCAAGAGATGCAATAATTTATTATCAATCTTCAGGAACTTTCTGTGAAATAAACCTATGTTCTTAGATTTTTCTACTCTATGTCAAATACTCTGACAATTTGAGTAAGTTCAGTTTGTTTCCTATTTATCTTTTATTCCAATTTTCATTGATTAGTGAAATATGACATAAATTATTACAATTGTAAGCATGATCTCCCAAACAATAAATATTTTAAGCAAGCTCAGTCTATAGGAAATTAATTTCTGGTGGAATATTGTTGTTTCAGTAAGACTTCATAAATATATTATTTTTGGAATAGATAATTTGGAAGTTTTTTGTTTCATTTTGTTCTCCAGAGGGAAAAGGAGTCTGACATCACTTCGAAAGCATGAATTATTTTTATGGCTAGTTCACAGAGCAGTCCTTTTAGGAAGACCAAGAGTGTTGAGGCCACACAACGACAAGTAAATGTCATTTGATTTTTAACAAATATTCATTGTTTGAGTAAAAGACCGTGCATTCCTCTTGTCACGTAGTGGATTATGGATGATGACAAGATTCTCTTCTTGACCTAACTGGTCACATTCCCCCGAGCTCCCTTTTTGACTAGGCCTGAACTTGAGTTTTGTCCCTGGCCCATTTAGCTCAGTATAGCAAACCTGCTGGGCCAGTTCAGTGAAAATCCCCCCCACTGATATCTGATCAAATTTATTTTTCTCACCACTAATATCTTATTATCTTAAACATTCTTTGGAAAGAATCTTGATGAGTCATTTAAGCCAGAATCCCCCTTACAGTGAGGTTTCCTCTTGGTGATTTTCCATCCACTGAAGCCCTTTTGTCCGTAAGTCCCCACTTGTCCTTGTATAGTCAAACTCGTCCTTGCTGTAGTCGGAATGGAGCCTAGATATAGATACTGACATCTTTTTCCCTACTCTAATGGTTCCAGATTAAATTCTGTCATTACCGCCTTAATTGATGTCTAGCACTGGTTTTCTGTGATGGTGCAAACTTTTTTAGAAAGCTACCTTCCAGTCAACAGTTTGCCTGAATGAATTTTCAGAGACTGAGGTAGCTTGTTAACACACGGGGTCGAATATAAAGAAGTATTAAGGAAAAAACAAATAGTAAGAAAACAAACATTAAGGATATAAAATGATCATAACTCTGGCTTCATTTGGATTTAAGATCCCCATGCATGGGTAAATATCAAAGCTAGTTTTACAACATTGCAAAGAATTGTTTTTAGGAAATCAGTTCATCAAGGAAGATAGCAACTGTTAGCAATAGTAGCTGAGATAACATGGAACAAAATAAGCGATTTAGTGGTATTGAAAATGATGAATGAGAATAATGAAAATATTTTAAAACATGGTAAGAACTAATTTCTAAAAAAAGTAACAGTTTACCAATAAGCTTCTCTTTACTGTTAGTATAGGCACATTACGTTTATTCATACTTTTACACTTACTCGTATTTGTTTTGTTTAAATGTCTCTTACCTCTGGCACTTGTACTTACGGATGAGTTCACCTGATTCTCTGGCTGCGTTGCAGTCAAGAGTTTCTGTGAGTGTGATGATGTAAACCCCGCGGGTAGTGAATGCCAGTTCATCGGGAACATCATGATGCCACTTTGGCAAGGAATTTGCAGTGTATGTATTCTATTGAACTTTGCGCCAGTAAATATATAAAATTATGTAAAATCTGTTACAAATGAATTATAGGTACTCAAAAAATGAGGGAGCAATTATCATATACCATACTGTAATATCATCGTAAATTTCTTATTCATCAAATTTTCTCTTATTTATCTACTATTATATGATTACTAAACTCTAATTGTGTGGAGGAAAAAAAGCAGGAAGAAATTGCAGAAGAAAAAAGTTAGTACTCTATTTTGAAATAATCTTTATGGGGAATTGATGATTTATTCAGAAAATAAATTTTAAAGAAAAGTCTTTGAAACAAATAAAAAGAACTAACACAATAATATCAAATAATTTATCTAGTTAGTGATGCAACTTTTATCATTCTATCCTTAGTCGAAAAGTTCCATTCACCATCCCCCCTGATACTTTTTCTGTAATAGACTGCATAGATATTTTTAAATTTTAAAAAAATTTAATACATGTTTAAAGTCTTCTCTGAATACTACTGATTTTTGTTATCCTAAATGTAATAGTCTGCATCAGAACAAAAATGTAGTATGATTTTTGCCAGAAAAACATATCATTTGATAAAGCTTGTTCTTTACAGATTGGACAGGAGTATGCATATTTTTGAAAAATGTCAATTTTTATTAATTTTGATAAAATTATTTCCAGTTACATGATATATACTATATACTGTTCGTGGGTTAATGATTCCGATTAGAGAGTTTGTTAGTTGCAAAACTGAACAAAAGAGAATATAATGAAAAACAAGTTAATAAAATCGTGCATAAATTTTTAAATATATTTTCAGTAAAATTTCCTATAAAAATAAAGTATCAATCTGGACAAGAAGACAGACTCAGACATCAAATAGAGGAAGACATATTTTTGATTTACAGAAAAATGATTAACATCACAAAATACCAACACATTTTTTGGGATAGTAGATCTTTAAACATCTTGTCTCACAAATATATATCATGTTAAGATAGTCTATGGAAATGCTATATATGGCACATTTTCTTTTTTTTCTTTCCCATAGCACATTATATAATAACCATAGAACATCGAAGTATTTCACTCTATTTTTCCCCAGTATTGTCACCTATCATAGATTAAAATTCAAATTTAAGGGCAAGCCATTGCATAATTCATAGAGATGAAAATGAAGTGCAAAAATTATTCATGCATGATCAAGTGCAGTGTTACATTTGACTTATTTTGCATTTCGTCCATAGTTCCTCACCTCTTCTCCTACATTACCAAGCCAAGCTAGATAAAGTATATGTAAATTGGCTTCCCTGAAGGCATATTTGCCAAAACCACACCACGTGGTGGGGGGGACTGTTAAAAGAAAACAACATAATTAATTTTTTATATTTTTATTATAGCTTTACTCTAAAAATATGTTTTCTGTTAGCTGATGAAAATTCATAATACTTTGTAGCATTTTAGGTAATATCTTTGTCTCTGAAATATACTTTTAAATGTTTGAAATTATTGCTAAGTTATGAAAGACATTTAAAGTTACTGCAAATAATTTACATAAATTTTTACTAATATTTATTTTTATACATAGGAGAATTAATTTTGTGTTTTTCTGCTTTATAAATCTGAAAATGTCTCATCATTGTTTAATACTTAAAAGCGGCCTAATGAGTTGTTTAAAGATTAAAGCTAGTGATAGAGGACTGAAAAAATAAATTGATTGAACCTAAATATAGGTGGCAGATACTAGAAAATATGAGATAAGTTGTCTAATGGGAATGGACTAGACTTAAAATTTTTAGGAAGTTAAAATAATTTCATGCTGAAGGTTAACGCTTTTATTATGTAGAACTGAGACACAGTGGAACAAGTTGCTCTCAGAGAGGAAATGAGCTTGGCGTTGTTAACCAGGTACTAGGAGAATGCAGATAACGTGATGGCAAGGATTCTGACAGCGCATGGAAAGCTCAAAGGCTAATTCTTCATTTCAAGAATGTAAATGAGACACAAATAAAATGAATTAATGGATAAAATATAAAACTTCATAAGTATTAATTTGAGTGATATTAGGAGAATAGACTTGTATATGTTCACGTCAGTTTTCTCATCAGTCAAACTTTGTCAATAACATAGAATTTCATGTCTCCCTGCAAAGATACTGAATTCAGCACTTACCACAGTACTGAGCACACATAACTTGCTCAATTAATATTTGCTGAATCAGTGACTGAAGACTGAATCTTAATCTTCTATGTTGGAATCTAGTGTATGTATATATACACTACAAGATTTTATATATATATTACATATATATATAAAAATTCAGACCCACATATCTATCAGACTACACACATACACATACATATATAAAATATACATATATTATATATATGTATGGAATTCTAGTGCACTAGCAGAATTTAGAACAACTTTTAAAAAGTAATTATGTTGGTTTTAAAATTGTCTTTTTAATTTGCTTATGCGTGAACTATAAAAGGCATTGAAAAACCTATCTAAGATATTACAAACTCATCCAATCTTACTAATTATATTTTGGAAGGACCGTTTGACAAATATTTAGTTATTTCAAAGGTAGTCTGCATAGTAGTTGTTGTTGTTGTCATTATCATTACTGTGATTGTTGTTTGCAGCAGTGGGGGCTAAATCCAGAGCTTTGAGCATGCTGGGCAAGTGCTCTACCACTGAGACTCATCCCTGACACCTAAGTGATGTTTAGAAACCAGATTTGATCTGGACAGGTTTGTTCCTGTGCTTTTGGGGTAAAAAATATTGTGGTTTCAAAATTAAGAACTGGCCAAATTAAATGATCACATTACTTGTATTTCCCACACAGAAACACTTACATTGGAAAGTATATCACTGGACTTATGGCCTTTTGTCTAGGAAAGGTGACTTCTTTCATATTTCTAATTTGAAGGAATTCATCACATTACCTGCCATGACTTTGAGTGTATGTGATATGTGTGTGTGTGTGTGTGTGTGTATCTGTGTATGTAATAGAGTGCAAGAGATGAAAGCAGCATTAAAATGGAAAATGTAGATTAAAAAAAACCAGCCTGGGCGTTTTCCATCTCTCGGCCTGACTTCTGGGAGAACCTTCTCTGGGATATTTCCCTTTCACTACTTATTTTTAAATTATAGAGAGTTACCTTTTACACATGAGCTCTAAGTGTCTTTGTTATGGAAGTATATACATCACTTCACTTTTTAAGTAATGACATAACAGCTATCTCCTTATGTAAGTTCACTTTTTAAAATGAGTATGTTTTTAAAGAGGAGCCGGGCTAATAGCTTAATCGTAAAGTTAATCAAATTAATAGTTTATAGTGTGCATGTTTATTCATGCAAAGTTCATTTAACAGTGAACATATAATGAGATCGCTGTATTTTACTACTCTTTGCAGTACATGAGTAAGAAAATAAAAGCATCAATGTGCTTGCATATAAAGAATAAAAATAGCAATGGATGTATTATTTGAATTAAACTCAGAAGGGAATCTTTGTGTCCATATGCAGTATATCTTTTATTATATTGTGTTGAAAAGCATCAAGTTGTTTTTTAGATGCAAGCTGCAATTCCTTATCAATTTTGGCATCCTCTTAAATGTTGAAATGATTAGATAAGAAATTTCAGGGTCTAAAATAAAAAGTCAATAGAAAGGAGTGCGCACCTTAAGTTTCAAATGGTAGATGAATACTTTTCTGATGTATAGTGACTGTGTACCTAGTTAAAAGTCATTATTTTGGATCATTGAGATGACCGTGATTGTTCCTGCTGTGCTATGAATGATTTTGTGGCCCCAAATAGGGGATGCGATGAAGAATTATGAAGGCATAGTGGAGGACAAGACTGAGTTATCATATTCAAATGTAGGTCTGTCGTAGAATTCTGACCTTTCTGAATGGGGAGTACATTTGCATTCCCCATTATTTAGATAGGTTCAGGTAAAGAAAGTCTTGTCAGAATTATTTGAAAACCTGCACCAGAAACCACTTCAATTTTTCTTGAACAGATTAGGCCATTTTGAGTCCAGTTTAAGAAATACTTGAAATTTGACTTTTAAAACATTGTGTGTTTTTTTTGCAAATAAAGTCTTCTCAGAAATGCATATGAAGTCAGAAACTAGCAATGCAAGTTAAGATGGCCGTCTGCTAGAGGTGCTAAAAATTTCAGTACCTCTGTTATTGCACGTAAGTCAGCCTTGAAGCCAAGCATAGGCGATATAATAATCTACTTAAAGAGGGCTGGGGATTTAGCTCAGTGGTTAGAGTGCTTGCCTTGTAAGCACAAGGGCCTGAGTTCGATCCCCGGCACCACCAAAAAAAAAAAAAAAAATCTACTTAAAGAACTGAATGCCTAAATTAACAAGCAAGGAATATAATTATTATCACTGTGCTTAATAGGTGGTTATAATTTAAAACACAAGCGTGCGATTCTAAAATTGAAAACAGTTTTCTCTGAGTCACTAAGATGACTCCTGGCTAATCACTCAGTGAACTAATTATTATTTTGCTTGGTTAGATTTTCATTGATTATATTTGCATTGGATATGCTGTTAAAATTAAATTGCCTTATGGGTGGAAACCACATTTATTCTCCTAATGTGTTGATCAAGTCCATTATTTTAGTCTTGCCCTGTCAGTGCCAATAAATACTGACTGACTATGTTATTATGCTGTATACTGGGTGTGCCTTGTTTTTCTTTGCTAGTTCAACATCAACTAGATGAGAAATACAGGTGGAATATGATGGTAAACTTTGAGAGTTTATGCGATTATCTGTGTTGTGAAGTGCATGAAATCTGTTTGGAGTAGGAGAAATTATGACTTCAAAGACTGCTAGTATCTGTCTAAGAATTACTAGGCATATTTTCATTTTCAAAAATTTTATTCTCATAGTGCTTTAAATTGTTGTTAGGGGGCACTGGTGAATTAAATGTTGCTACTATCCTACTTTCAATACTGAAAGTACTTTCTGTTTTAATTATGGCAAGTCCCATTTTCTTCAAAATCAGTTTGTAGAATGTGTACTTTGTTGATGAAAGGAAAATTTAAGATGTTAGAATAATATTTAATTATCTCAAGTAACTAGCAGGCAGAAGTATATCATCTTAAGAACAGAAATCTATGTTTTTAAAAGTGACATACAGTGGAGTACTACTCTGCCACAGAGGATAGACTCGAGTCATTTGTAGGAAAATGGATGTACATTGAGATCATAATGTTAAGTGAAATAAATCAGACACAGAAGCTTAAATACGGCACAGTTTCTCTTATATGAGAAGCCCAAAATATAACTAAATTAAAGGACAAAATAAAAGATAGATAGAAAGAAACAGGGAGATAGATCTTTTGTAAAAGGGAAGGAGACTGAGAGATGGAGGGAGGAGGGCAAGAGAGAAGGGAAAGTGATTTAAAATGCATTAAGATGTATCATGTACATGCACCAGCTCCCTACAAAGAATGTGAGCATTATGTCCTGCAAGCATGTACTAATAAAAATGAAATTTAAAAAATGAGAGATGAATGACCTTGAGACAAAGGGTGATGGTAAGGAAGATGTACATAATTTTCTCCAAATAGTGTAACTATTTATGTTGAACATAGAGCAAAAGTAGTTAACAGTATGTTCTTTTCTGTTAAGCATGTCGATTTATTTTACACATTTTCCCTAAAATTTCCATTATATTTCATAAGATCCTATGTATTCAGGTGTATGTAGATGTTCAAGCATTCATATTTCAGAATTTAGAGAAAAGATATTAGAATATATCCATATCATAAAAATTCATTGTGAAGTAAGGTGACAGTTGAGTTGGATGGGCTCTTCAGATATGTGTCATGGATGCAGAAACTTCTGTAGCTTGAGGACATTTTAAAGACCCTCGTGTTTCTTGTTTCTAGTGATTCTGGCATCTATTTTAAATAGTAAAGAAAGTTCCAGGTCTCATTATGTTGTAAATCCAAGTCTAATGGTTAGAAAAGAGAGAAGTTTGGACATGTACATACTAAGGTACAAGATTTCCTAAAGATTCGTATGTTATGGATACAAATATTCCAATAGTTTAGGTACATAATTACTTTTTTTAAGTTGATGTAAAATACATGAACCAAAATTCCATTCTTTCTAATATGGCTATTTCAAAATGTATTAGAATATCCAAATTAAGATTCCAATTTAAACGTACAGTAGTCACTCATAGTGTTTTATGCACACTTTAAAATTTTCTCACCATTAATAGTTTTCTGGTTGGCTTACTTTAGAATATTCTGTTTTGATACAGGGCTGGTTGAAGTGAATACAAACTCAGGATGCTAATTACAATGTAGTTTTCCAGGTTTAAAGTGTCTATGGATCATTATAAGGGACATACTCCTTTAAACATTTTAGATTCAGCCACGTTGGTCTTGTCACTATTGCCTTGAAAGTGAAGGCTGTGCTTTTTAGTTCAGGAAGGTAATGACAAATGTAATGGGAAAGGAACATTATGCCTAAGAAAATATATTACTTTTGAGATAAGGAGATTTCTATGGTACCAACAATGTCCTTGTTAACAAGTCTTCTCATGGCTAGTATTTTATGTTCCGAGTGTCAGGTTTAAAAAATGAAACACTTTTGCTATCCTCAAATATGAAAGCAAGTGATGTCTGAATTTCTCTTCAGAGTAGGCATCTTTATGTTCATTACATATTTTCTTTGCTTCTGGCAGGATTCACTTAAGCAAAATTCAAAAACTTTTGAAATTAGATTTTTAAAATATAGAAAAACATAGTCAACTATTTGGTAGACATTTGAGACAATGTAGTTAATCTTTTCTTTAAATCCTCTGGCTAATTCTCATGGGGAAACAAACAATATATCTTGTTTTAGCCTTTAGTACAAGAATGTGTTTTCATGGTTTTAGTTCATAGACACCAAATGAAGACACATCTAACTTTCGGGTGGGTTGTCTTCAATTTTCTCAGTTAAGACAGTTGTATATCATGCCAAACATGATGATATTTTTTCTTTGTTTTAAATGATTAAAAAAAAGGAGAGTTTGGTCTTTTCTTAGCAAAAACTGCTGTTCATGTGTTATGTTCTAAAAAGTTGCTTTTAAAATCTACAGTTGGATATGGTAAAGTATAGAAACATTGAAAAGCTTTTAATTTTAAATGGCAGTTTCGGCTTGTCATTTGAGAGTGGTTGAATAGTATCATCTGGTTCAAAAACTGGCTTCTTTTTCTTATATCTGAGTTAATTGCTTACTGTGTATCTTTTTCTCTGTAAATAATTTGATGAACTGAATTTTCATTTGGTGCATCTGACCAATAATTGAAATATCTAAAAAACATTCTGAAGTATTTTCAAAATAACTTTTAAGATAGCAAAACTGGAAAAGAACCACAGTCTGCTTTCATTTAACTGAGAACGCTTACCATACACTTTCACCTAATAACATTCATGAAATTAACATCCCATTATACTTAAAATAATCTCATGGGATTACTGATAAACTTTAAGTAAAAAGTTCATCTGATATAATCCCATCTTGTGAATGGCTTGTATTTTGAACATATTCATTCAGACATATTAAAACATTCCTCACTCTATATAATTTATTTATATAATTCAAAATTAAAACCTTCTCTCCTTATAGTTGGAGATAGTTTGAACATATAATTTTCAAGGGGAAACTCATTTCATTAAAAAAACTTTCACTAATCCATTTTTGTTTCTCTTTAATTCATTTTATAAAAATGTAAATATTTTAATTACATGAAATTTTAAAGTCTCATTTTAAACTAAAATATGAATCTTATTGAACTTTTTTCAGTTGTATCAAAACATTAGACATATTCACACAGAGATGAATAAACAGCCATTAAAAATCTAACAAAAGTGAAGATGCTGGCTTGAATTTTTCATTGTTTGGCAATGATTAAAAGTACATAGCTATTATATGTATTTAAAAACTAAAATGTTTTCAGTATTTCCATCTGGATTTTTAGAGAAATAAAGCTTAAGAAAAGTAGATTTTGTATCTAACATGAACTCTTAAGCCATTAGTTTTTAAGCTTCCACAGAGGGAAATTTAATATTCTAAACAACTGAATGTAGTATTTTGAACACTAAAAGTCTTTTATTATAATCTTTCACTTAAAAAAAATTTCTCATATGTATTACTTCCATAGTGTTTTGCATGGACTAGTGCATTACTAGTGTTTAGTAATCCTGTACTAAATGAGTCCATTTTCCACTGAATTGTCTGATTATTTTCCTTTTTTTTTTAACTTTCCTTTTTGTAACTACAGTATAGTAAAATCGTTTTATATCTCAAACTACTGATCTTTATTATCTTCATCATTTTCTTATTTTCTTTTCATAAAATGTACTGTGCAAATCTTGCTTTTGTAACATTTAACATCACTGAATTAAAAGTTAAGGAATTCCAAAGTTTTCATCCATACTGCTATATGATATTATATAATATACAAACACATTGGCAGTGAAAGCTTCCACTTACATGATTTACTGTGAAAAAACAGATCATTTGAGTTAATATGAAACAGAATTCTCATAATATTATTTGATATCCATTGAAAGAATCTTTATCTCTCGACTTGACGTAGAAAATCAAAATGCAACTTTTCCCCAGATGCCATTTTAATAGAGTGGCCATTTGTACACCACACGCACACTTACATATTCACACATACAGACACCTATGGTAAAGAAACTCTTCTGAATTGAATGTTAGTGTTTAAGTGCCCCTTAGACTTAATCTTGTTGCTGATGAATATCTTCGTGCCTAAGAATTTTATAGATAACCCAGTAGAAAATGTTAAAAATCAGAAAAGCTAATGGGAAGCAGGCTCTGGAGACGGTGTCAATCTTCTTGGCCCGGTCAATAAAGACCTTCCTTGTATCATCAGGGCTCTTTGGTGTTACCTGGACAGGGTGGGTTGGAACCTGTGCAGTCACACCGTCTTTTGCTTGCAGACATGGTCCCATTCTGTAGGCTGTGAAGTTGAATCGACTTTCTCTTACCTCATCATCCTGTCAAAGAAAATGTTTTTAGTAATGGAATAGAACATGTATAGCAGACATTTCAGAATCATAACTTAAGTTTTATCATAATATATGTTTATAATAATATAACGGAAAGATAACTGAAACAACTGTAGATGAGTTACATTATTCCATTTTTTGAAGTTTTATTTATCCTACTGCCTCATATAGTTGCTCCATTAATAAATACAAATTTCTTGAAAGATATGTTTTAATGGAAAACTAGAGTTTAATATTATGTGCACACTGCTTGAATATCTAAATAAAGAATTAAAGAAAAAAGCTATTGGGATATTGTGTTCTATATGTTCACATACTGGATGTTTTTTACATTACTCATCTAATTCTACAAATATGTTATGTCAGAGGGGAAAAATAACAGGATCATTGCCTGAATTTTTCTTTATCTTGGAGACAAGCTTTTAATACTTGTTTCCTACAATTCTAAGTTGCTTCCTTAGAAAACGCAGTTCAGCACAATAACACAGCTTGGTGTTTGTTATTCTTACTTTATGCGATCCTGTTTTACACTAAAACCTTTGAAAGACCTATACATTCTCATTTCCATACAGTCACTTTTCAGGTACATTGGTTTTGTCAAAATTAGAAAGTTTATTTCATGTTCAAAAATCAACTTGTTATAAACTTATTATTCACAATGTTATGCTCTTCTAAAAAGTATAATTGCTTTTAAATATGGGAAATTGAATAAGAATGTTCCATATACATAAATAAAAATTTAAAAATTTTAGAAGACAATTATTTAATAAATAAGTTATGCTGAAGTTAGTGAAATATGATGTTTAAAAATTTATTATAGAATTCATTAGAGAATAATTTAAGGCATTTATTTAGAATGTGACATAGCTACCAATGAAAAGGGTTTATTTGCTCCTAAAATTGAAAGGTTATAATATATTTTATAAAATTATATCTCTCCTATTATAGTATTGTTTTATAATAACATAAAAGATAAAAATAATTGTTCCAAACTCTGGAAAATTACTTAAGGTGCGTGAAAGCAGTTGTTCAGTGAGCAGTATATCATAAGTACGAAAGTGAAGAGGTTATTTTTATAGATTCTAAAAATGAGAAAATAACCAAAGCAGATTCAGTGATATATAAAATAGGTTTTTTTTTGAATTATGATTGTAAGGTAATTCCACCTGAAAAACCAAAGCATATAATTATTGAAAAACGTTTCAATCAGGAAGTGTATATAAGCAATTGAAATTTGAAGAAAAAAGCCTGAAATTAGTTAACAATTAAAATTACCTGAAAATAAAAGCTGCCATTCCAAATTGCATGTGACTACTGTTGTAATCTGACAAAAATTGGAAATAAATTTTACAGTATTCTTTAATAAGCCTGTTCATTTAGACTTCTGTTTCTTGGGCTTTCATGAAAATTTTATAGCAAACTTATTGCTTGCATTGACATTTTCTGTATCTTGAAAAAAAGTGTATATACTAGAGATTAACCTGTTCTTGTGTAACTGCTAAAATAACATGCTTACGATTTAATAAATTATGAGAGTGTTTGTAGTCCAGAAAGAAAATGTGGGCCACTTGGGTAATTTGTACTACTTTGTGTGCAAATTAGCTGAAAGTTGACATATAACATAGAATTGTAAACCACATCAACCCACGTGCCTAAAATGATCATCTTAAAATAGGACAAAAGATAACATGGTCAGCATTTACATGTCACTATGTTAGTTGAAGCAGCTGGGAAATTCACACCAAAATGGTAAGATTTCAGCATTCTACCTTCTGGGTTTGGTAATCATCTCTGCTGGAGAATTTACTTTCAAACCCTTAGAGACCACAGCTGCTAATCTCAAAACAAAGAGAATCCATTTAAAATGAACACATTTAGTAAACAACTAAGTTTTTTCAGTTGTATCATTCTATATCACTGACTGTGCATAAAGAGTTAACGTCAGGCCTCGGCTGCTACAGGACTGCTTGGAATGACCTCTGATTGCTATAGCATCATTTCCTTCCAAACAATAGAACTAAGCTAAAGGGGAACTGGAGTCTGCCACTGGGAAGGGCTGCACCTGCGAGGGCCTGGGGAGTTGCACCTGGGCCTGTAGACTTTGCCCTCATGTGTCTGGACAGTACACACATCTCGTTTAGAGAAAAGGCTTTCTCTGTGTCAAGGCAATCACACACTCCTTGACTTTGTCCCTGTATTTCCTGTGGGTGAGCGGCCAAAAGAAGTGATGCTCTTGGGAAACCGCCAAGTCTTTTGTGCAAAGAAGATATCGTAGGCCTGATATATTTCCTACATCACGTTCTCCTCTAGGGCTGAATAAATGCGATACTAGTTTAAAGCCTTTTGGTATTGGGAGACTGTGATTGATGATTTGAATCCCAGAGCTCAGGAGTGGAGACAGAAGCTGATCAGGTTTTAGGATCCTTTTTTTATCTCAGTCTGACCAAAAGTTTTGTGTGAGAGTTCAGTCAAGAATCTGATGCTCATCTATGCTAGATTAGAAGTAGTAAGAACTGCAGAAAATAACTGGATATAAACCTTGCCAGTGGAAACTGGATATCATAGATTTGTCCCCTGTTGCGATGTCAGATGGATGGTCAGTGAGAAAAAATTCAGGAGACAGTGGGTCAAGAAGGGATTAATTCCTATTCCATGTTAATTAATCAGTCCTCATGAAACTAAAATCACTTGTAGGAAAGAAAAACAGCAAGTAAAGCAGCTTCATAACCTGTGCTCAAGATAAATCAGAAGCTCAATTGGGACTTGCAAAGACATTATATTTAATCTTGATGTTACCCTAGTGAGGAACCCAGGGCAAATGACACTAGAAACTAGTATCTTTAGTGCAGCTCCATTCCATAAAAATTTGTGAGCCACAAACGAAGGATGCATAATTTAAAATTTTGCATTTTTTATAAGTTGTAAGAAACAAGTGAAATTAATTTTAATTTTTAAAATTTAACTCATATGTCCAAAATAGTATTTCAACATTTGTTCAAAATAAAAATTGAGATGGTTTATGTTTGTTATTTCTTGCTAAGTCCTTGAAATCTGGTATGTACTTTATTTGTACGGTACATATTCATTCAGACTTTACTTTTCTAGTCCTTGATAGCCACTCTGGGTTAGTAGCTATCTGAGAGGACGAAGCAAGTCTGGTACAAAGGACCTGGTTCACTTTGTTATGAAGTGCAGGTAGATCTCTAGGCAATCCTTGCTTTCTGGAATCTTCAGATTAATTGACCTAGAAGCTAATAATGGATTTTTCGATGCTGTAGCATGGAAGGAACGTACTGTTGCCCAGGCTGCACTCATACTTCTAATCCTCCTTCTCCAGCCTCCAAAGAGTGTTGGGATTACAGGTGCCTGGTTGGAATGCCTCTTTAGAAAAGTTAATGTGCTATGTGTAGTAGCAAACCTGGGCCAGCCCTATAAAAATCAGAAATGAGCTCACCCCAACAATGTTCTCTTGCCTAAACTCTGGTGGACAAACTGTGGTTAGAGAAGACCCTTAGGTATGTGACCTTCTCTTGGGAAAGTAGGAGAGCAAAGTGATTCAAACATGTTTGTTCTTGCAGCACCCATGCTGGGTTTCACTGATGGGAAGAAAATTGAGACTACCCAGAAGAAAATGATGGCCAGAGGTAAATCTATTAGTTCTCCTTAGGTGGCTATTAAGACACAAAAAGAACACAGTGAAAACGGACAGGATTCCTGTGAGTAATTTCCTGGCACGTTTATTGCCAGCTGGGAGGTCGGAAGTCTGTTTCAATTTCAGCAGCTGCCTCCCCTAAGGAGCCCTGTTAGATCTGTTCCTTTCATCTCAGAAGTTAAATCCAGAGGTGCCAGTGGGGAACGGGAACAAAAGGCACTGACACAGCCCGCTAAATTTACTCCATCAGTTAAAGTATTTGAAACTCAAAAGACTGACTTGAAGACCAGGATCTCCTTGTCTATTTTGAGAGGGACTCTGAGGTTATAACGTGATTAAAGTTGAATCACCAAGAGTAATAAAGAGTTTTTTGGAATTACTGGTGCAAAACACCATAAAATTGTTAGAGAATAAGATTGAAATATGAGGAGCGAAAGAGAAACTGATAATACAGGGAAGGAGGCAAATGATAAGCTATGATAGCAGGTTTCACGGCCATACTGAAAACTACAGATAGGGAAAAAAGGAGTAAGATATATATATGCTGCAGTAGCACTGCCTTTGATTAAATAACAAAAGGATGAGGCGTTAAAGGAAGGATCTTGCCATCTCTGGTTTGAGCCTGATCTTTGGCAAGTCATTTCTTAGGCCCGTTTTAACTGGATATATTAAAATAAGAGCCTTTAGAACCACCTAATCTTTATTTGTACTGAATATTAAGCACTATAAGAGTGCAGAAAGAAAATAGGAATTCCCAGTTCTGATTAAAAAACTTGTAGAGGCAGAAATACTAACTTTCATCATTTCTCTCTAGAATACCCTGTTTGTCCTATGGTAAAACTAGGTGGAGTCTTACTGATAAAAATTAAAAAACAAAACAAACAAAAAAAAACCTAGGTTGATTTTCAGGCTGACTGCTGAATATTTGTGCTCAATAAAAAATTCTGCCAACAGCACCCACCAGGCTGGATGTAGTTTTAGCATGACCGAGGAGATGGTTGTGGTTTGATAGAGTTGACTGATGTATCTTGTTTTCTTTTTTAATTCCAATCTTTAAAAATACCAAACACAGCATGCCTTCATGTGGTCAGACACAATTATACTAACCCTTCCTTCCTGCCCTAAGGGAAACTGACTTCTGCAGTGTGCTGGCACAGCCTGATAAGAAACAATTTCATGCAGATCACTATCAGAGGTAAACTGACATCACTATGGGTGAAAAATGATAGTTCTCTCTCTGAGGAGAAAGGGAGAATTTGGAGACTTTAGTGGCAGTGTGATTAGCTAAGGGTGGCTGGTTAATCCAGGTAAGAGACAAGCCTGCACCACATTGGTCCATGTCTGGGAATAACCTGATCTGAGGCCACTACAGTCAATTCACACACATGAAAGGCCAAACTTGTGTCTCTTCTGGATTTCACTGCGAGAAAACAAAACAAAACAAAACATGAAGCATTTTGAAATCTGATGGATCCATTTTGGACTTCTGTTGGTCCCACTGTATAAAGTGACTAGAAAACAAATTGAATTACAAAATAAAAGAAGGGCAAATGGTGAAAGATCTGTGGCACACAGTAGTCCACGCTGTTCCTCTGGGACCTTAGAATTTGCCTTGGATTAGCCACAGGCGTAGCCATAACGGTGTTTAGGCCATACAGCAATACAGAACTGGGACACACTCATCTGTCACCAGGTAAGGCTGTGTATGTCGTGAGAGCTTGTCTTGAATATCAACAAGAGAAACCATATTTGAAAATTGCTTTTGGGTTGAATCTCCTAAAGATAAGTGCTAAGAGTGCTGGCAGATGAAATACCTGGAGTCCTTACTCACGGCTCCTGGAAGGTTCAGTGGATTTTGGCAGAAACTGACATCCATCTTGGGCTTTGATTACAATGTAATGAAAGTCACAGATCAAAATACTACTAAAGGGCTTGGAAGAAGGTATTTTTATATCTGTTGGGAGCCTTTCAAATAGATCTGTAACATGGCCAGTGCATAAAATGGCCCAAAGAGCAAAACATAGTAAAGACATACTATATCCCATCCAGTCGGAGAGTGGCAATTTAAGTAGAGTTTAAATTGGATTGACAATTAATGTACTTATTAATTGGATATGAGATAACAAGGACACGGAAGACTGGCTGGATCCCTGGATCACTATGTACAACATGTGTGTATGCGTGAGAGTAAAGAGGAAAGCCTTAGAAAGGTTTTGATTTCTGATGGTAAACATGCAGAACTTGAAGTGCAATGTTATGATACAACCGTCTCTCCTACTTCACAAGTTTATCTTTTGTGTTACTTGATATGATTGTTCTGGGTCCAGGATTTCATTTGTTCTAGCTGAAGGGCTCATTGCTACTTATGATCTTCTATCTATTTCTTTGAAATTTCATTCAGGTGCTGTGTGATGGGGAACAAAAGTCCTGTTTATTGGATAGCTTTGAGGCCTTTCCTTATCTTCTGTCTTTCCTCACTTTTATCCTTCTAGAAGACTAAGTTGATTATATATGAAATTAAAGCTAATTTCTGTCTCATAAGTAAGATATTTTATCAAATCTATAGTAAAGCTATCGTGTGGAACTGAATAAGGATAGCTCACATTTGGATATTGCTTTTAATAGAATATGCAATTTTTAAACAATTTCAATTTAATCATTTCCATGTATCGTTAGTCCAGCACAAAAGCCTGCAACAGATGTAAAATAACACTATTGTATATGTACACAATGATAGTCTAGGCCAGGTCAGTGTTTCTTAAACCATGATCCACATCTAACATCTGTCCAAAATCACTGAAAGCTAGCAAGGAAATCAAGGTTCTGGGTCTCAACTGATTCTTACTCATTAGCATTTAAGTTGTTATATAAATCTGCATTTCCAGCAAACCCTGGTGACTACAATGCACAATGACATTTCAGGAACAGAAGTTTCCAAGAAGCAAAATGCTGCTAACCCAGTCAGCTTGAATTTGTAGCAATGCAACATGTTTTGAGTTCCTATACCACTTACAAATTCACATTTTAAATAGTTGTTTGTGAAGAAAGTATTCCTCTGCGAATTTTGTGCTGTTTCAGTTTTACGTAATTTCTGTTTCTAAATCTCGTCCCAGAATTATAGTTAAGGATATAGTTAAGTTAATCAATATGATCTATATCTTTATACTTTTAAAATTCTATTCAAGAGCTAGCCTATCACAGGAAATAGACCTTGGAAAATTGCATGTTTCATAATTTGATGTAGTGTATCATCGTTTTCAAAAGCATCTGGAATATGACTTCACTAACAAGTATATTACCAGCAGCTTTCCTCCTAATTTTGGTTGTGAAAAAAGGAAAGCTTTTCATCTCAGTGAAAGTATCTTCATCTTTAAAATATTTATTTTGTGGCAGTAAACAAGGTGTCAAAGAGCATTTATTTATACCCTAAACATTAAAAAAACTGGATATTTGATTTAGAGAGGAAACATTTTTAAAATATTTTGTATAGCTGCAAATATAGTCTAAATACAGAATCAAGTGTTAATCAAATTTAAGATTTTAATTCAAAATACAAATAATTTGTTATAGTAAGCATTTTCAGGGCTTCATCATTTATTAACAGAAGTGTGGATAGCTTTGATTTAGCTATTTAACTTACTGACTCTAGTTTCTTACCTCAGGAAAATATTATTTTACTATCTAGCAGGTTTTTTTTCAGGGTGAGAGAATATACATGAAATATCTGATCAGAAACTTAGATTGTTACTATCCAATTAATAATTTGATTATAATAATTATATTATTATGGGAAATGCATAAAGTATGATATGAAAGAAAAATTCGAATAACAGTTTCAGTAGTTTTACTATTAGATGTATTAAACTCATAATATCCAAACGAGCTTTTAGGCATTACGTGAAAGGGGCCTATGCGGTTGCCCAGTCCTCGGGGAGCCTGGCACCCGAGCATCATTGCACAAAAAGGTTAAGTAAGAGGAGAAATGTCCAAAGATTGCTCCATCCCTCTAGCCTCAGTTTTTTATTATTGCAACAGATAGGTTTTGCTGTATGACTGTTAGAATTCCTTACAGATAGAATTTATGCAATCAAGGAGTCTTTACTATTTTGAATGTTTCATGAACTAGAACAAATATGCTGTATGTGGAGTCATATCGGTGCTCTTTCAGAGGTCTGATCTCAGCAATGACCAGGCCCGTGACGGGGACAAATTGGCCCTCTGAAGCGATCAGGGAAGGAAAGACAGCGCAGGCCCTCGGGCAACTGTAGTAGCAAGTGACTTGCATTTTCCTCAGTGACTGGCTTGTTGGTATTTCCTTGAAAGACTGCTCCTAGATAATAAAACATTAAGCTTTTCTAGCTGTTTATTATTATTACATCAATAAATTAGAAGGTGTATTGAATTATTTTACTACCCACCTAACTCTCTGTTTTGAATAGCCTAGTCATATAATTATGTTTATGTATGCTTAGGTACACAGTGATATTTTTCTATTAGTAGTCAAATATTTCTGTAGGATACTTCAAATTTCTGGAAGCGTCTTCAGCTTCAATTCAAATGAACTGTATGCCAAAAAAGATGCTAGAAAAATTACCGAAAACTCTTGACTTAAAGATATTACATTAGTCAGTATTTAAAGATCATAAAATTAAAGCACTTCACAGGTCTATATATAGAGAGTAAAAAGATTAAATTGAATTAATTAAAAATGAGCTAAATAAATTACGTGGCCGATTAAAAAATTAAAGACATGGCTTAAGTTACTCTGAGATAAACCCTCTTACTATGCTCAAATAAAGTTAGAATTATAAGCAATGAAAAATGTAAAAGCCATTTAGTTACGTACAGTGTTTTTAATGGGAAAACATCATCACTTTTTAAATTTGGAATTGAGAAAAATGTTTCAGTAATTATGCAGAAATACTACACCGTGAAACTTTCTAAGTGTCTTTTCATTTTATTGAGAGAATTATGCCCCACACTGATTCATCTAAATAGGTGTTATAATTAGGAGTGCAAAAACACAAAATTAAAAGTACAGATACAGTTTCAGTAGCATTGCTTTACCTCTGTCATCAAATGACATATTGAAATACATGTGAGAAGAGAACTGATTTCCTGTCCAAATGAACAAACAGCACCACCACCAGCAAAGCTTGATTTGTGTACGCCTGGTGAAGGTGTGAACATTGTCACTGGGTAGTAACAAAACATTAAGCATATAAGATAGAGTGAAATATTAATTAAGTGAATTGTTGTAAGCTGTAACAGCATACGATATAAATTTTTTATCCTAATGTTTCTCCCTTAGTATGTACCTTTGGGGAATTTTTTAATATAACTAAGATGTTAAGTAGATTACTGCAAAGATCTTGTTTAAAATTTTTTCTATAACTTTATTGTCAAATAAGAAAGTAGCAGAGAGGAAACGGAAGAGTTAACTCCCATTTACATTATTTCAAAAGGTGTGGATTAAATATAATGATGACTTTTTGGAAGGATAAATCATCATCATTTAGAAAAGTCTGATATTGGATGAAAGATGTAAATGAATTAAAAATTATTGTTCTAAAATGTTAGTTTAAAAGATTAGTTTCATATAGCTATGAAAATTTCTACATTGTTTAAAAATAGAAGTTTAGAAGTACAGTCATCATTGAGGCTAAAAATATTTTACATTTGTAAGTCAACTTTTTAATATAAAATTACTTGAAATGCAGTTTCAGGAGAATTTTACGTTTATTATAAGTAATATCAAAATTAGCCAAGTTTATGATTGACATAGTAAATTTAGATTTGGAAAAGTTTTGGACATTAATAATTGGTAAAATATAAGTTTTTAAAGATGAATTTTTGTAAAATACCATAAAAGTATAATAAAAAATTTTAAAGCACAGATGAGAAATCAATGCAATTCAAAAACTCTTTATAGTTCTATCATAATAGGTTCTTGCAGTGTCAATTTATAATTATGGAGCGGCATGATATTACATTATCAATGGCAGATGTAAAAAAAAGCAGAATTTTTATTTAGCTTTGCGATGGAAGTCACCATAATGCCTTTGAATTCAAATAGAGATTGTATTACTTTATTGAATATTATTATTCTGAACAGATATTTCAAAGGATATAATGGTTTTAAGGAGTAATTCTGTTTAACATAAACTCTAAATCGTTGTTTGTGGGAAAGAATTAAACTTTTCAATTTTTGTTTTACGTGAGAATAAACTTTCAACAGCAGATATGTCTTTCAAATAGAATTTTGTTTGAATCTAAATTATTGGGAAACTACTTTTTCTTAGATACTTATTAGAAAATCAGTCAGAAATATTTTATCTATTGAAAGAATGTATTAACATTAGAATATAGCATAAACTGACCTAGAATGGAAAGATTATTAAATAATTTTGTGTATAAAGATGCACATTGTTTTTAACCACAAACATTTAAGCTTTCAACCAACCTGGTATATGGGTATATGTGTATTTGTCCTAAAAATATAGAGCTGATAAGATGTACAGGATAGAAAAGTCACTTATTTGTTATCCTTAGAAGTTACTTTCAGGAAAACAGTATATAAATATAAAAGCAAACAATTATAATTACTAAAAGACAGTCAATGATATATCTTTATTAAAAAATAATCATCATGTCTAACAAACCATAAACTGGGTCATCATTTTCTAAATCAGAACTAATGGTCCATTCCTGTTTAATTTGCATATGTAGATAATAATTAATAAATGATATTAGGTAGGAAGAATTACCAGAGTACTGTGTGAATGGTTTCCTCTCAGAAAACCATTGTATCATTACGCTGTAATGTGGAAGAAGCTACATGAAATGCATTAAAGCAATCCCATTTCATCCATCTCACTCAACAAATCACATGTTCAGAAATACTTTGTTAACTGTATGAAGCTCTAGAAGTAAGTAATGATATATAAGAATAGTGACTTCTAGCTACAATACTTTCATATCATGCATACACCCACACACACAGCACTGGAAATAGCATCCACGACATGGCGCAGCGGGCAATCAGCACACGGCAGGCTACGACAGTGTAGGGTGGGGAAATCTGAATACAACAGCAAACTTCTGTTCTCTCACAATAGTCAAAGGAGTCTCCGATACTTTAATAGAAAAAAAAACATCAACTTTTTACATAATGCCTAAATCGATGTTGAGTCAAGTTACAACTTTCCTAGGAATAAGGTTTGCATTAATGTAAGGTCTCATCTTGGGACAACTTTGTATAATAAGGCAATTTTATTTATTTTGCCAAAGTGGAGTACTGAGGAAAATTCATGTCAACCAGTATTCCTGAAAATAAACAGCATACCGTCAGCTTGTACTATAGTCATTTTGCTTATGTTGGTTTAAAGATTTAAGTCATTCAGATTACTTCTAAGCAAAATACGTATATTAAAAATATAATGAATTCAGTCAGCCCAGAAGATTGTTGGTTTGAAGAAAACAGTTTCCGAACTCAAAATAACCATTCCCATATTTGCCTAATGTTTTCATTAGTTAAAAAAGTAAATGAGATTCATGTACTTTCTAGTGACTGTATTTACATTATCATATTCACTTTGCGTTTTTGGAGGGATGCTGGGGATCGAACTCAGGGCCTTACATTTTCTAGGCAAGAGGTGTACCACTGAGCTAAATCCCCACCCCTATCGTATTGCTTTTTAAAATTAATTGTCCATGCAGCAAGCCTGCTTCATCAGAGTTATTCGTAAAGCAATAATAATAGAATATATCTTCATTCTGTAGTTACTGCAACTATTTAATTACTGGAGACATAATTACTTTTGTCTTCCAAAGAGACAGATTTCCTCCCTCTCTCTCTCTCTGTTTTCTCTACTATGTAGTGTAACACACATGTATTTACGTTTATTGTATGAGTATATATGGCAAACACTACATTTGATTATGCAAATAAAAATTTACGTTAAGATAATCAACTAAAGACAGATAGATCATATGAAATTATTTTTCAAGGACAAAAATGAAGGAAGAATTTGAGTGATACATATTAAAAGAAAACCTAGCATTTTAAAATCACACCGGGTGTAGATAATCTACTCTGCAGGTGAAATTACTGAAGGGATTCCCGGGTGGGGTATAGAGTAGAATCATCTGGTGGGTTTACTTTTTAAATATCCTTCACCACAGAAATTTTAATTTCTTAAACTGGACTACTTGTATATAATTTCTCAGTTCAAATCTCTGGCTTTGGTAGATTTACATTTAATTATGTATGTGATATTAGGGGCCTTCTGTCAAATTATCTAAGGACCAATACACTGTACGTTAATTGCCTTTCTAAATATTTAGCAATTATACTTGGGCATTGTCCTTGTGATTTCTTTGTATTTGAAAATCTCAAAGGATGCTACTATCAAAACTAAACAGTTTATTTGCTGTAAATAACTTCAACATGCTTAAACATTAAGAATGTATTGTAAATATACATACACTGTACAAAACATTTTTGGCCTTGTTTTTAGGTCATGTGTGCCATTGGTTTTAGAATTTATTTGTATAAATAAGATTGCAACTAATTTAGAAAGGAAAAAATATATATCTATATAATCATTTTGACCAGTCAGGTACTTCTGTCAATAAAATGGAGGCTATTTCAATAGCCTATTAATGAATGGGGGAAGACAAGAGTAGAGTACTCAGAAAAGAGAATCTTCTTAGCTGAGGGGAGATGGTATTTGCTTGGGCTTCCCCGTGAAAGGGCTTGTGTTTCCCCACCAGACACTGCCCGGGTGCAGAGTATGCTGTCTGCGTTTTACTGATGATCACATTCCTGTATTTAGAGTTAAAAAAGTCAATTTACCGTGTCTGAGAAACGGTAAAACTTCTCCAGTGCAAAAGCTTCTGTCTGCAGGAAGGTAACGTGGACCAAGAGGGATTGAGAAACCAGAGTCAAGTCACATACACTTAAATATAATCACACAATTGATTTTAATGACATATACCGTTTTAACATACATATGTATCAACTGATAGATGTTCGTATATGCAAGGTATGAACTGAACTTTAACTGACTTGCTTTCCTTTGCATTAAAACTTTATAATATTGAATTACATTTGCTTCCTGAATTTTTCAGGAAGTGATTAGAAAACAATATTACTATTTTTGCATTTTTGTATTTTTCCAGAATACCAGTCATTGGGACAATTGATCTTTCCATCTTTCTGAGACTTAAAGAGTAAAAAGCATCAAATACTTTTATTTCACTCTTACATGTGATAAACTGAATAAAGAGAATTTTGATAAGAATAATTTTTTAAAAAGGAAGAACCAGAATTGAGCATCTGTCACTTTATCCAGGGGACACAGTGACTGGTGGATGTAGAATATGTCTGAACTCTTAGACTGTCCCCAACAGTACACCATATGCATCAAACATCTCGTTTCTATGGTTTTTAGCACATAATTGATACATTCTAAGATGATTAAGGAAAAAGGTACCAAAGTGAACAATAAAGGTCTGAAATCATATCACGATAGGAAAAATGAGTATTGCCTTTGTTGTGATAAAGTATACACGTGGGGAAATTGTTTTTATCAGTTGATCACTAATCGGAAAGAAAGTGGAGTTTCACTTCTGTGATACAGTGTTTTTTCTGTTAGGCTATTTCAGCCAGCACCAAGCACTGTGAGAAATAAAAGGAGCAGGTATGTGTGAGTAAAGGGAGACACAGGAGAGTGAAGAAGAGTGAGAAAATGTAAGTAGACCAGTAGCCCAAGGGAAGGTGGCGAAAGCTGATAGGTAAACTAAATCTTCCCATCATAATGTACTCCAATATACACATAATATGCTTTTATTTTCATAAATAAAATGCAAGCTTGGACATTGTCTTCTGTTCCAGTGCTGATGTTTCTTCCAGGCAGCAGTTTTGGGGTGTTTGTTTAATGGAGGACCGACTAGAAATCTTCAGGCTACTGCTTTAGAATATGTTTAATGCTGAGTGGGCTCAAGGAATGAGAGACCAGAACTTACTGCTTTTAAAAACAGCTTGGTAATTATTCAAGTAGTCAATAATTCAGAAATCATCAAGCCTTTAGAAATCTTTAAAAAGTCATACCGTGTACACCAGATCATTATCTTTAAGATTTATGTTTTGACTTAATTATTCCGGTTTATTGTACTCTATAATTATATCCAACTTTGACATTCTTTTGTTGCTTTAAAATTGCACTTGTTTTTAAAATGTCAGTTGGCACATTCACATTAGAAGTAAATTTGCTGGAGATTGTTGAGAGAAACTCTTGTCTTACCAGAAAGGAAAGGGGTGGTCAAAACCGTGAGCCTGTAGAAGGAGATGCCATTACAGGACTTAAAAGAAACAAGTAACCCTGTTCTGGGCCTCCAATCCAATCAGAGGGTTACTTCTACAATTGTCCATGGCTTCCTAATGACCTAAATAAATCTCTTTTTATCCAAGGATTCTGAGACATAATAGTGTTTTATTGTGTTTCCCATGGGGTTTCCATAGAAATAGCTCGAGAATGTGAAAATAGGCATAAAAGGGACCACATAGTCTTGCATGAACTTATAATCATGGTATTAATAAGTAATATTCAATGGAAATGAAGGAATTAGTTCAGAAAGAGGAACAATGTTAATAACTATATCTGTGACAAATCAAGTAAAACCAGTAGAAATGCTATCATTGTAAATTATGAGATGATCTATTTCATTCATCCATGCAAAAACAAAATGCTTTTCCTAGAAGTATGTTAGAGAAATTGACAAAACTCTCATGCTACCAGGTACTTTCTTAAAGTATAGCTGGATGTCAACATTTTCTCCTGAAGCTGCTTTGATTTTAAAATTTTAACTGTACAGAAGTAGAGGAATGCCCTATTGGTTAGTCCCCAGTCCCAATTTCTTTCCTGTATATCTCCCTTAAATATAAAAAAGTCATTTTCCAGAGAAAACCGATATTCCACCAAACCCACTCTCTTTAATCACTTACCTTATTCTTTCTCTTTCGACGAAATCGCAGAAGCTCTTTGTGTTGTCTTGATACAAAATTTACAGCCGCATACTCCAGAAGTGCTGAAAACACAAAAAGGAGGCACACTGCCATCCAAATGTCAATAGCTTTGACATACGAAACCTAGTCAAGAAAGAGAGAGAGAGTGGGCATACGGGCTTCTGTTGTTACTTCCTTTAAGAATAAAACAAACTGTCTGATTCATAGTATCATTGAGGTATCAGTTTAAAAATATAAAAGAAACATCAACGATTTTTAGGACTTTTTCACATAGTAATTTTGCAGGTTTTATGCATTAGTTTTATTAAAACTTGTATGTATTTTCTTAATGTTTTTTCAAATTAGTCATTAGCCCAAATGTAAGATGCAAGAAAAGATGAAATATAATTTACCTTTAGGAGAGTATAACGCTTGAAGTATGAAGTAACACTGAAGTATGCATAATACTGTTGAATTTTTAGTCTTATATTTTTATTAAATTTTTTACTTTGAATACTTTTAATTTTATATTAAAAATTCTGTTAAGATATGTTTCAGTGCATTTATTTATAAATAATAGATGGTTATTCACTATGCATTTTGAAATATTTTTACCCACATGTAATAGGAATACTAAAGCGAATTTCCAATTTCCTTAAGTCTTAATATTGATCATACTATACTGTCTGATATATAGTGTGCATATGTTTTTCCCCTACTGAATTATTTGAGTATCACTTGTAGGGATGGTATTGTGGTCCTGTGTGTGTGTGTGTGTGTGTGTGTGTGTGTGTGTGTATGTGAGAGATGCATGAAGGGTAAGAAGTTTTCCTATCCTTTCTTCTTAACGGTTGCCCTCAGCTTGTTTCCCTATGGTAAGAATACTTATCACTTTCCCTGAGAAGATACGGACGTAGAAGAGCAGAAACCCAGGTAGGTTTGAGCAAAGTTGCATCTGAGCTTTCTGTCACCACAACAGAATACCCAAGAAGATAAACCCAGAAGAAGAAAGATTAATTTTGACTTCTGGTTTCCAAGGTTTCCGCCTGTGGTGGAGTTGGTCCGTGGTTTCTGGGCCAGGCAGTACTGTACCTCACGGTGGAAAGATGTGGAAGCGCGCAGCTGTTCAGCTCATGGCTGGTGGAAGCAGCCCGAGTAGACCCTGCCCCAGCAGCTTTCTTCTTTCCGTTTTTTTTTTTTTTTTCCATCTGTGCCAGCAGCCTATTTGTTGGCTCTTCCCACAATCAGAGCAAATTCCTTCTCTACTTGCTGTCCTGCTTGCCAGTTGCCACTAGAATAGCACCCTCACAGACATGCTCAGGAGCGTCCTTTACTAATTCCCTTGGTGTTCCTCAGTCCAGTCGAGTCAAAAACCAAGAGTAAACATTACAGTGTACTATTCACTAGACCAAGTATGTAGTTATCTTGAGGGTCAGCACCCCACCTTTTGGAAATGTCACAATTTTTATGCTGTTTATAACATCTTTATTTTTATTTTATTTTATTTATTTATTTATTTATTTTTTTGTGGTGCCAGAGATCGAACTCAGGCCCTTGTGCTTACAAGGCAAGCACTCTAATCACTGAGCTAAATCCCCAGCCCCATCTTTATTTTTAATATAGCTATATTGAGGTAATTTATCAAATGTCAATCAAATTAGGCTTTCTAAAAATGGCAAATGGTTCAATATTTGGGCAAAACAGATTTGGGTTTAGAGTGCAGTAAATGAACTAAGGTGAAAACTTTCACCTTTCCCAGATGGCCCTTCAGGTCCCAGGACAAACTGGGCCCAAGGTCTGTGAAAGTCTGGCTCAGAATCTCATGGTGCCAGCACTTAACTCACGCATTACCTTATAACACTGCACTGCTGTGCTCCTTATTCCCTTTCTGTTTGGACTGTGAAGTCGCTCAGGGCAGATGGCATCTTGTTTTGTTCACCACACTACAGTTTTTGGTACATATACTGTACACATATTTGCAGTTTGATTGGACAGATGAGTGAAGGTACCAAGTGTTAAAATACAGGTGTAAGAGTGATTCATAGATGACTCATGGAAATTCACTTTCTGGAGCAATATTCTATTAAGAGCTTGAACTAAATTAATATTCTTTTTTAAAAAGTCTATTTTTGACCCTTACCATGGTGCCAACTTACATATGAAGAACAGAATTCCCTCCCGTATCGGAAGTGTGACTTCTGGTGGTCACAGTGGTCTCTCTTAGTCAAAGAGCTGTGCACCCCACTTTTATTCCTGTGTCAGATTAACTGACCGTCTGTTTTACAAAGTATAGATTTAACTCTTACAAATTTATAACTCTGCCAGAAACTTCCAGCAGTCTCTGAATACATGTAGTCTTAATAGATGTAATGCAGTTTTCAAAAACATGGCCTTCAGCTCCATCATTCTTGGAGATATGACTACTAATGCATATGCACATTTTAAACACCCAAACCTATAATAACAAGTACCAAAGAGACTGAGTCAGAAATTTAATTTCCAGATTCATTCAGTGAATGTTTTCAGTGACAACAATTGATCGGAAACGTTTGTGCCTATCAGTTAATTACGAACAGCTCTTGAGTACTGAGTTTAATGCTCTACTTTCCTCATCCTGTTTTGACCAAAATTTTTACTCTTTTCCTCCTCATCTCTAGCTTCCCCTCTAAAAATAGCAAACGCATGACTTAATATCCCAGGCCTAACAACTTCAAAATAAATACAGCAGTTCTTATCCCACACATTCATAGAACCCTCACCACAGAATGCACTCTCCGAGGATTAGAATTATTAACTTCTGTCTACCCCTATTCCATGATGTCCTTGGGGGCAGCACCATCCCGATTCAGTGTGTCCTTCTTGACCCTCTTGCCAAAAGTTCTGTTTCCCACTGTGAGGCTGGAGTCCTAATTCTGTTGTAGGGAAGCTGCTTCTCTCTCTGACTCTTTAAATTACAAGAGTGTGGGAATAAACCCTGAAGGCCGACTAATTAGATGTACTGATGGGAAACCTATATCCTGTGAACACTCCTAACACATACTACAAAAATCAGCTTCCTCCTCAAAGCACTGTCTCCCTGTGGTATCTGTAACCTGCGCTTTCTTGATTTCCTCCCTCTGTGCCACCCCATCTGCTTTATGTTCATCTTCCCTTTCCTGGGTTCCTTGGCGATAGAGCCCAGGTCCTCTCTGATCTCTCTGTCACCTCTTGCTGTCCTTATCTATTCCCAGGGATGCCGTTCCTCCTCGGTGCTCACAACTGCCAAATTCTTCATCTCTACCAGACCTCCTCCAAATGAGCAGCAAACAAGCACAGCTTCCTCTTCCTCTTCATTAAAAGGCTCCATTCTGTTTGTAGCTATTCACCTTCCAATCCAGGAGTCCTCTCATGGTCACTTCAAAGATCCAGTCCTCTTAATTATACTTTCTTGCTGTTCCTAGTACTGCCATAACACTGTGCCAAGCCACAGTGATCTGTTTCCTAGTCCTTCAGATCTATCCTTGACACAAGTATTTTTAAAGGCAGGTCAGAGCATACTGGCCTTGATTTAAAACTCTCCTTTTTCCCCCACTAATTTAAAGTTCAAAATCTGTTCTGTGGTGGTAAAGCCCTTCATAATTAGGTCCCTGGTTACCTTTCTTACCACATTCCCTCATTTACTCACTCATTCTTCATTCCATCATTCATTCATTCAGTGTTTTTACTTTTTTCATTAAATATCATTGATACAGAGAACCCAGCTTGTACTCTTGGTATAGCAGATACAGAGATGAGCAAGACAGGCCAGATCCCTGATTAAGGGAGCTTGCAATCAACACACAACGAACCCACAATGATGGCACTGTCATAAAGAGTATTTCAAAGGGTAATGAGCTAGAAGGAAGAGAAGGACTGGGGCAAAAGGAGGCTATAAATTAGATGGAGGCAGTCAGCGAAGACTTCTCTGAGGATATAATAATTACCAGTTTATGCCACTTTCCTACTTGCTTATCATGTTCTAGCTAAAATTTTCTTCTTTAAATTTTTAGACCTGAAAGCAATTAGCAGACATCACCTCGGCAGCTTTGCTGTAACAATTGGTTTTGTCTGGAACGTTCCTCCTTTTAGAGAATCATGTGCCCTTCAATTCTCAGCTTTAAAGGGCACTGATTGGTCTTTTATTTGGTAAGAAATGTTCCAGGCTAGCAGGACAAAGTCATTTCTCCTCAGAACCCACCAACCAGAAAGACCTGCAATCAACCTTGACTCCAAGGGCGCCAGGAGATGCAGCCTTCCCAGATGCCTGAAAGAGAAAAACAGGCAGGAGACTGCCCAGCACTATGCTGACCTCAAGAGGGGAAGGAGGGGAGAGTCCAGGTTGAGCCCCGAAACAAGCGCATGATCCCCACAAGCTCTGAGCTGAGGAAAAGTGTGAATTATGATTTTATCACTATTCATGATATCTTGAGTTTATAGAGCGAAATTTACTTCTTTACAGAGAAAAAAACTATAGTTAGGGTAGGAAAAAGAAAAATTTCCCTATCTTTAGCCCAAAATTTCCTAAAACCATAATGTCAGATTCAAATTTAGTAAAATCTATTGTAAGGGGGTACAGAAACTAGAGTCAATGACTGAGGATGTAGCTCATTGCAAAGGCCTTGGGTTCAATCCCCAGTACTTAAAAAACAAACAAACAAAAAAGTTCAGAGTCCAGTTAGCACTGTGAAACATGAGCTCAATCTAAGACATTAAAAAAGAGAAAAGGTTATTAAGATGTTTTATGTATATGAACCTATTCCCTATGAGGAATGTATCATTATGTAATGTAAACATGTACTAATAAAAAGTCAGAAAAAAAAGAACCAAACAGCATAGCCTAAACTTAAGAATGAGAAATTAAGTCAGAGCATGGGAGTTTGAACCTAAAAAAATTCATCTAAAACTAGATATAGATACTGTATAAGGCAAATATTCAGGAACAATTTTGAAGTAAATATTGTGCCAATTTTTCTCGACCCAAATTCATTTTTATTTGAGAAAGATCCGTTACAAAAATCATAGTGAGTTATTTCATTTAGCTAAACAATCTTTTGAATAGGGTAATCTAGTCTTTCTTTCATGAGAATCCTTCTCAGCTCCCCAGTTTATGGGTCTAGTAAACCATGATGAATAATTCTGGTTGTGGAAAAGGCAAGTGACATGGACATGAGTAAATGCTTACCCTGTGAAAGGTGCTGCTTCCCTGCTTGTGTCAGACTTTATTCGCTGGATTTTATTTCAGATCTCCGTGACTTTGCATTTCAGTTTTCATTGCTCAAATACAAACTGTGATATCCTTAACTCTATATGTCTCCTTGGTGCAAAAGTTTACATTTGGTAATGCTTATGGAAAAATAATATTAATCTTGGTGGGACGGGAAGGGGAATCAAAATGAATCAAAGCTATGGTATGTACACGTACCTACTCGCTAAGATGAATGTAAACTTCGTGTATTGCAAACAAATACTAATAAGATAAATTTTTAAAAAACAAATCCCAAGAGTATTTCAGGTATTACTTATACCTATAGCCAGAGAAAGAGAGAGAGGTATTACAGCAAAGGAGCGAATGAACAGTATTTCTAAAATGGATGTTAAAAAAACAAAACAGCAATAAATAAATAAATAAATAAAACAGATGCGAAGGTGTAATGAAGCTGATATTGGCAGGACAGGAGCGCTCTAGGCACTAGGCCTGAATCACAGACTGTGGGGTGCTGTTGCTTGACATTCTTACACTGGCCATCCTGGAGAGTGACACACAACAGTCCTAGATGTCAAATTCCTACCGATTTTGATACTCATCACCTATAGTAAATGAATCATGCTCGTAACACAGTATTTGTTTTCCACAAAAAGGTTTTTAATTTAACAGATAAAAGCAACAGAGAATCATATCCTAACAAAGCTGTAGTATTTCTACAGCTGAATTTGATCGATCCTTCTGGACACCAGGCCAGGCGAGGAAAGTACAAACAAAAAGGCTAAAAGAAATGGAGAGGTCACACAGCTATCTCTGGCTCTGCACTCTCCTCTGTGGTACATGACTCATTGTCTTAGGTTTAGCAGTTACATGAAACTAAAATAAATTTAGTTGTCACTAGGAATGCTTCTTTGGTGCTTGCTATTAGGCTTGCTGGCATTACTTCATATAGTATCCCTTTTGACTTATTCAGTTAAAGTTCCCTTACATCTTGACCTCTCCCTGCTGCATCTTTGTACAGGAAGTTTTGTATTTCTCTAACATTATCCTTATTGTGATCATATACCTTCTTACTTCCTTTTTGTCTGGCATCTAAGAGCTTTATTTATAACTTCAAACTGGAATCAGGAAGACAGATAAAGCTTGCCTGTAAGGTTCTTTTTAACACTGATTTTAGAGTTAAGTATTTTTTTCCATTGGCAAAGGGGCAGTTTTACATTTATTTTTATCTTTTAGGAGGTTTGTAATATGATTACTGTAGAATGCAGTAAAGGAAGTTTAACACATTATGTAGGCAAAATAGTTTCAGAATTGTTTAGAGAACTCTTGTCTTTTAAATTCACTTTGATGCCAAGGCCATTGTATAATGTTTTTCTAAAATATTTGAAACTTTGTGATTATTCTTTAAGCTTTAAGAATTTATGAAGCAGCATTCTTTCTACTTCAAGTGTAGAGAAAATGCTTGACATCTGTTGATTTTTCAGCTTGGTGTGATCTAATAAACCTATTAAATGTAGAAAATGAATATGAGGGCTGGAGAATTAGCTCAGTGGTTAGAGTGCTTGCCTTGCAAGCATGAGGCCCTGAGTTCGATCCCCAGTACCAAACAAAAAAAAAAAAAAGAAAGAAAGAAAATGAATATGAAACCATAGATATTCATTGATTTCTCTTTTTATTGGACCCACTCATTTTTAGGAAACATTTGTTCACAAAGTTGATAATGTTTGAATTAGTAATAAAATTGGATGATTTCATATACATTATATCATCATTTTAATGAAACTATGAATAAATGATCTTTTTACGTCCTGTACCTTTTCCTCTTTATTCTCTTTTTCCTAAATAAGTGTATATAGAACCACACTATTAGTAGGATCCACAAAATTTTTTAACAGGCTAATTATGTGTGTTTCTCATATCTGAATACTATATTACAAAGTTAAATTTACTTATTAAATATTTTATCAAATAAGAAAGTAAAAAGTTCTGAGGTTGATTGAAGTGATACCATTTAGCCATATTTTGAATAAGTAAAAAATTATTTATTTTTCTGATCCTGAAGATTGAACCCAAAGGGTGCCGAGCTATATTCCTTGCTTCTTTTTATTCTGTTTTGAGACAGGATCTTTCTAAGTTGGTCAGGCTGGTCTTAAACTTGCAATTCTCCTGCCTCAGCATTCTGTGTTTCTGAAATTTCAGGTGTAGTTAAATGGTGTGGACCAAAATATTTCTGATAATTTTAACTGTTCATTGCTTTATTAATAGGAAAACCTGATAAATGTACAGCTCCCATAAACACATTTATATTGTTGCAAACATGTAGTACTTACTCCGTTTAAAACTGATGGGCACTTTTTTTTTCTTTACGAAGAATAAGAATGTGTGTTTACTTATTTGATTTTAAAAACAGTGAATACATGTCCTTCATTTTTCTTCCCATCTTCTATCTTTTCAGGGCAATCAAACTCACACATAACTCTGTGTGCTAACATAATTATAGTATTGAAAAATATAACAGGTCAGTTTTCATTTTGCAGTAGTTGTAATCACTTCTATATTTGGTGATGAAGCTATCTTTTATTTTCTAAGAACCAACATTTTCATTATACTGTAAGCTAGACAAAAGGAAATTTTAAATTACTTTTATTAATTTGATGGTACTGTAGGGAAAATATAATTCATAATAGAGTAATTCTATTATGTTTTTACATTATTTTAGAGAAAGATTTAAGAAAGTGGAATACTCTCTTCCTTTTTAAGACTTAATTACTCAGTAAATATTTTAAATGCACACATTGTTTTTACATACTCGCTTAATACTCATTCAATGGATATTATATACTGATTTATCCCCAGAGGCTAGAAAGAGGTCAGAGTCAGTCTGTCCCCTCAAAAAGCTATTCATGGTGGGTTTCAGAGATTAAGTGAATGGCAGAAATGGGAAGGATGGAGATACAAGTCTCTAAGTCATTGTTTAGGACAAACAACTTTTAGTGTAGAATTTGCAATTTGCATAAGCTGCATGTTTCTGAGTTTCCATGAAATCTTTAGCCATCTTTGAAATTTCAAGTACTTCTGATTTTTTAATGTTTAGTAGCTTTGTTCTGAATAATATAGCCATAGTGATAGAGGCAAAATGAGAGAAATCCACATAGAATTTCCTTGGAATTTCTCTTTTCCACCTCTACATCTTTTTTCATCCACTTTTTGCTTTCTTGAGTGTTTACCGAGCCAGGCTGTGGTCAAAGAAAGGAGAAAAAAAGGTTTGACAAGTCACTGCCCTGAGACAGGTAAGATTATTTGTTTACAATCTCTTCTCTCCTGATCTTCTCCAAGGCTTTCCTGTGGGTGTAGTACTTTCTCCCACCTCTTGGACTTTGGGTTTGGCTATGAAATCTGGTATAATTTGTGGTTTGAGAACAGAAATGACTCTGTGCCGATTCTGGACAAGAACTTTGCATGCTTCTGCTCACCTTCTTGCTACACTTCCCCATAGGGAAAAGACCCAAGACATGGAGAGCAGACCTGAACCACTCCAGAGTTTAGATACAAGACCACCCCAACTCAGCTAATTTCTAGCAAGACCAAGAAGGGACACAGATAATCCCTACGTCTGTGAACAAGAACAAATGCAGGAAGCCATGGATGATGGGTGGTTATTTGTTATGCAGAATAATTACAATGAAATTGGATTGAAATAGCCCCTAATGCCAAGAATCTCATAATATATTGTGCTAATAGTGAGGGTTTAATGAATTTTGTTTTTGTTTTTGTTTTTTGCGAGTGCTGGATCTGTCTGTTGAACATAATGTAGTCAAACCACTCTGAGGCAATAATAGTTTTAAGTGCCATTTTAAGAAAGTAAATAATTGGATACATGATGATACTTGCATAATTCTGTCCTATGAGTTTTCTTGTTTTGGGCTGCCGTGCTTGATTCGTTATGACACTGTAGAGGCCAACGCAATACAAAATACCTGAGAGAAATTTCAGCTCCGTAATTCTCAAGAAGTTGGCTAAAGTATATTCTTAGAGATTTTCTTCTCTGAGTCTTATTTGACTGATTTCCCAGCTCCTTCTACAGGAGATGCAGAAACACAAACCTCACTAGGCTGTTGTCATAAACTAATGATTATTGCTTTCTCTTATGTTTGATAATCTCTTGTTTTCATACATTTAATTTTGTTTCCCTACTTACTAGAATTTTCTAGTAGGCTAATGGTGGACATTTCCATGGCAAGACTTTCAGGTATTTGAGGGCTCTTTTGTAGATTGAGAATAGCAGATGTTAAGGTGCCCAGTTTTATAGATCTGTCCCTAAACCAGGGTAAACCTTCACCTACTGCTTCTCTAGCCCACACACACACACACAAAAAAAAAAGTCACAGAATTAGACAATTGTATTTTTAAAGGGATTTTCTACACTTTTTAATCATCTCAGTCAGAAGATTAATTCTTGTTTGTCATGGGTCTTTAGAGTCTGCCTTCCTGAATTCTAATGTATGTAACCACATATGCTCAACCTTGCATTCCTTAACTATCAGAAAGCTAAAGATAAGGTCACCTTCTGTTATCACTTTGCCAATCAATTAATTTTGGTGTGAGAGTTAAGCCATCGGATTTCTAGTGGTCACTGCATTGATAAATAGAGAGATAGAAAGGCTGTGTATACATGCATATATATACTTGAATTCATGGTTTAAAATTTATTCCTTCCCTGGAATCCCAATGAAATCAGTGCCTTTTAAAAATCTCTCCTATTTCATGAGAAAAGTATAAAGTTATCCCAATCTTTCCTTTCCTTTTTTTAAAACATGCATCCTCATTCTGTCTTTTTAATTTATTGCTCGCTTTATTTCTGCTCTTTCTACTCAAACTTCCATGCTCTTTGGCCCGACTGTGTTCTCTGTGTGTAAGGCCTTTCTGCTGCGCTTCACAGAGGCGATGGAGTCCTGAAGTGCTGCATTTTCCTCTCTTCTTTCTGGCTGACAACTTACAAAGGAAATGAGTTTCCATTTCAGTTTAATTCATGAGGAAGGTCAATGAGTAAATTTCCTTTACAAATTGACTATGGAATTTCCACTATCAGTCAGAACCCTTGAGACTTTTATACATATTTAAATAAAGCAGAGAGAGTTTAATCTTATAAACAGATCTACAATTTTCACATTGACATTATTTTATAAAATAGGAATTGATAGGAACATTTTGAAAAGACAACCATTAAGAAAAACATAAATTATTTTGAAAGACATTGATTAACTCTTAGGGAGGCACAGTGAGTACTGTAAAATATCACGTTCTTCCCACATTATGTAACATGTTAGTGATAAAGTATCCTGTGGCCAGTTTTCATTTACTTAGGCATTTTAATGTAAAAAAATCATATAACACAATTCATAGAAAGGGCTCAGGGAACCATTATAGTATGTTTATAATTTACTTGGTGTAGAAAGTAGCATCAAATACACAAGAAAATTTAATATACTTTTATTGCATTGAAGTACATCATTTCAATGAAAATAATAGTGATATCTGTGCTCTTCTAGATTTTGGATAAAATAAACTCTTTAGAAGTTACTTTATAAAAAATAATTTCTATTTCTCTGGGCTAAATAGATGAAAAGAGCTTCTTTCGACTCAGTGTATTTTAGGAAATACTGGGACTTTTAAAAACATCATAGAGAGGACAGTTTTATTTTAATTCTGGAGTCTCAGCATGGAGACTAAAATTGTAGAATTAGATAAACTTCCTTCTCAATTGACATACAGCTACTCAAAAGCCAGAGGGGAAAAATTCACAAAAATGATAACTATCCTATTGAGTCAGAGTGCAGTGCTAGGGCTCTGATATGAGTACTTATGAGAGTGTAATTGCCAGAGTTTGCTGAAGGTAAATTTGGCAACACACATCAATACTTACAACTATCAGCACAGAAATTCCAGTTCTAAATATGTATACTAAAAAATATGAAATATGTGCAAAGCTATAAGTGCATATGTTTATTTAAACACACATACATGCATACATACATATATATCCATGTATATAGCATTCACCATATAAATATTCCCTATAGTGTTAGTTGGATGAATGAGCAAGTAAATTATAGCATATCCATACAATGCAGTATTCCGTCAACCTTTAAAATACCATGTAAATTCCACTTAAATAAACGTTTAATATAGCTCTACATTAAAATCTACATAAAATCAATAGGTACATTTCTATGTATCCTAAATTTTTATGAAATCTACATATATAGATTTCTCTGTATAAGTTTCAGTATAATCTGTAGCTCTATTTCTATATAAATTTTGTAGATACACAGAATTCCATAACATATAAGAGTATTTTTTAAATTTGGGGGGTGTCTTGCTATGCTGTTTTCGCTGGCCTTTAATTCAGTGTGTAGCCCAGGCTGGCCTCAGACTTGGGACAATCCTCCTGCCTCAGTATCCCAAGTGCTAGGATTACAGACATGTGCCACCATGCTCACTAGAATATTATTTATAATAAAATATTTGAAGAACATCACACAAAGCATGAATAGCAAATATCATTGGTTTGTGAAATGTTCCTTCTCCTTTTATGTTTTCTGAGCTTTCTGTTTTGGTAATGTATTACTTTTAAAACCAGTAATGACATACAAATGCTATTAGAAAAGATCCAACTAATCTGGCCATGATAGCTGTGTAAGTATATGTGCAAACACGTGTATGTCTTTCTGGTGAACTTACCTTTGGTAAGGATGCCCGTGAACCTGAACTCTGTGTGGTCATAGTCAGTACGGTAGTTATTCCCAACGCCACCCTGGCTGGAGCTGCGTCCATGTTGATCCAGAATGAAACCCAGGAGAGAATTACAATCAAGAGACTGGGGATGTACATCTGGATGAGATAGTATCCCATTTGTCGCTCCAGATGGAATCGTACTTCTATACAAGTAAACTTTCCTAATTAGTTGTAAAACAAATACATTGATTAGCAAAACTGATTTTTCTTATGGTGAAATAGTATGTAATCTTATTATTTCACAACTGAATAGTACTTAAACTTGTCAAAGTACTGAAAGATCTGTTTTCATTTGATGGTAGCGACTGTTGCTGAGGTAGACAATGAAATGTACATTAACCATATAAAGATCTTCTCTACTCATTGACTGTTTCTGCTGCTTTTCAATGTTGATTTAGACCTAGGTGCTGTTTCATAGATGTTTCCATTTACACTAAGGTAAATGTTAAGAGATGAATACAAGGAAAGAAAGATAAATGGTTTCTTAGATAATGATGAAACAAGATGTGTGTACTTTGACTAACTTTGAGCATATTTTTAAAACTCACTAAAATAAGTGATTTACACTTATATTTATGCTTTTGTGTATTTACTGTTCACCTTTGTCATAGTAATAGAGGAGTAAATTATATTTTAAAAATTAAATTGATATGTGTATTTATCCCCTGGTTTCACTCCCTTCTCTGTTATCTTTCCTACACTCTTATCTCTCCTTTAACATTTTTCCTTCTAAATCACCCATTTATTGGTTTTATTCTCTTTATTGCTAATTATTTTGGGAAGGATGAGCCATACAGTTAATGTTCTTCTCTTTAAGTAACATTCTCTGACCCAAACATGAAAGAAAGATAGTAAAGCCCATATCTAAGAAGAGTGCTAGTGTCTTGCTAGGTAGGGTTCCGTGCAAAAGATCTGCTAATGTGACTTTGCTCCCAAAGGACTGTGGAAGTGTTGCAAGGGATAGAGGGCAGATGTGATTCTAGAATGTAAAAGTCTCAACAGATGTTCCTAAGTGCTGGGAAAATTGGATTCCACTTTGTAATGTCTAGCAATTAGAAACGTATGCAGGCCACACGTGGTCCTCTCATTTGCTTATCAAATCTGTACAGAAAGCTTAAAGATTCTTGAAATATATTAAAATATTTAGAGCTTTAAAGCTCTAGTAAATGTGAAAATTTAAAACTTTCATTAAAAATTAATGAAGTGTTAAATAAACCACTAAATAATCTCATGAAGTAATTAGTAACAATTTTACTGACCATTTGTGCACTTTGTATAAGTTCTCCAGATTTAATGTGATTCTCAAGAAAAAAATAACCTATTGCTGTATTTATCTAAAAAGCATTTATATAAAGATAGTTCAGAAGTAAAATAAAAGTATAATCAAGTGCACATGTAGGTGTGCACACATTCACACATATGTATGCTCTGTGCGTGATTCTGAAGAGAAAAATGAACAAGTTCTTCCAAAGAAATCCATCAGTTATGAATCAAGCAAGGGGAAGAGAAGTAGAAGCTTTTGAAGAAATTAGGAGACAGGTCCTAAGACGTCGATGTACCTAACTTAAAAAAATACTTTTAGGCAATGAAAACGAACAGCCTTTGGCTTTGTGCAATCATTTGTATGTGAGTTTTTAGCCTCAACATATTTTATTAGGAAAATGTATTTCTAAGTATGGTCCTCATAAAGCATTGTGCTTTCTTTTTCTTTTTTTGCATTTGCATTTGGAATATAAGGGGATTGTGTGATATCTCTGCCTTCTATTGGAAAATAATTAGCAGATGATTCCTGCTCATTGTAGGAGTAATATAAAATGGAGCTTAGGATCTGAGACAAGTTAAGCCCCTACCTGATGGAAGAAAATGCCAGATGTTTTTATTCTGTAATAATTTGGGGGCAGGTTATGGTGTTTTAATCTCCTGGACTATAAAACTGTGAGACTTCTATGATATCATCTGAGAAAACACCTGTGCAGACTTTTGCTTATAGTAGACATTTATAAATGTATGTTCTTTCCCCCTAAATCATAATAACTTGATGCATAACTCTAGGGAAGTATGCAGATATGGTTTGTGCTAAAGAAGAACCTTGAGGCATGTATCATAAAAATTCATCCTGAAGTAATGTTTACAGCTTCACCTCTTCTAGGTTAAATGTATGTCCCTGAAATTTACATGTACCCGAAATCGTGAATGTGACTTTATTTGGAAATAAGGCATGTGCAGAGGTACTCAAGTTAAAATGAGGTTATTCTGGCTTAGGGAAAGAAAAGGGGACTTTGGACACAGAGACACAGACGTAAAAGGAGAATATCACGTAAGTATAAAGGCAGAGGATAGTGTATCTGTGACCTAAGGAATACCAAGGAGTGCCGGAAACGGGAGCCTAGAAAAGGCAGGGTGGGATTGTTCCCCGGCATCTCCAGGGAAAGCGTAGCTCTGCTCACACCGCAATTTCAGACTTCCAACCTGCAGAACTATGAGAAAATAAGATCCTATTGCTTTAGGCTACCAAATTGGGGTGTGTGTGTGTGAGTGTGTGTGTGCGTGTGCGTGTGTGTGTGTGTAGCAGCCCTAGAAAACTAATGCACCACCCTATCACAACCCCAGAGACTTTAACATTTCCCTAAAAGGAGCATACCAGCCCAATGTCCTTGGAGAGCCAAGCATGCTGATGACCTGCCTGCCCTTTAGCTCTGTGTTAGCATGTTAATCTTGAAAACCCTAATAAGCTCATGGCTATCACCTTCATCTCTGAATTAAAATGGCAGTGGCGTTTTGAACAGATATTAAGAATTTGTTACAAAAATTAGAAAGACTACGGACTTTATGTAGTAAAAGGTTTGATCACAATTCTGTAAGATGGTGAGGCCAAAATGAGTCACAGTTTACTGTAATGAAATCAGAAGAGCAACCACAGTGCTGACAGGAGGCCATGCACTCACCACACTGGAGAGAGAGAGACGCTCTCACTGTGGGCAAGTCAACGTAATAAGCTGTACAGTAGTAATAAGCTGTACAGCTAGATTAAGGATGCGGGATGAGTCCACACCAGCTAAGATAAGTGAATAGATTTCATCAATGCACAAACATCACATTGAATCTCTTAATTGTTGGTGCTGGTGACTGCAGCTGATACCTTCCCCAAGAGGCACAAAGTTCCTGAGTGAGTCTGAGTACTAAGTGCTTAGATCAAAAATGCCTGAAATGCATAAAAATATGGCCAAAGAGAAAGTTTGGGCAAATAAAGCTTTTTTAAAATAGCAACTCCCTTATTTTATAAGTATATAGTGGCCTTTTGTTCATGAAGAGTAAAAAAATAAACATTTTATTACTCATGTTAAATTAAAGGAACACTTTATGTATGATTCCTATGTAAGTGTGGGCCTTTCACAAAAAATATTTAATTATAATTAGATACCAAGCATTTCTGGGATCTCATATAAGCCAATTATATAACAACATGCAATGAATCAATACATCTATAAGCTTCAGATACATCTATTTTCTGCTCTGTCCTCATGGAAAACATTGAACTATACAAAGTTAAAATACTTAAACTAGTGTTATAATTAATAAACCTCTGTGTAAAAGTCACAAATCATAGGTATAAAGAAGAATAATCAGCCCCTACCTGTATTATAATGTTTAGTGCAATATCGTAAATCTTTTTCTTCTTTCAACAGAAACTGCGGCAAGGTGAGTCCTTCTGCCACTTGTACAGGTCCCTCATCTTGCCATTCAAAAATTAGATCATTCATTGTGTACCCAACTAAGCAAAACATAATAAAATATTAATAACTGCAAAGAATGTTCAAAGAAAAGTAAAGAAAAACAACACTTGTGTAGTCACACAGGATGACAAGAATAACAATGTCATCTTACTTTTATCAGTTGAGCTATGCATTACCTGATTCCATTTCACAAATGTGGAACACTAAGCAGATGATGTAAGAGATTGAAGTAGGCTAATAAAAGGTGTAACATGAAGTACATAAACAAAAAGTGTAATGTGGCAGGTAGAAACTTAAGGAAGATACATAGGCATTTTTTCCTTGGGAGGGACAGCAACTACATTAATTCAGCAATTTTAATTTTGGTTCTACTCCATTCGTTTTTCCTTCACCTTCTCTCAAATGACTTAGAACTATTTTAGCAAAGGCCAAACTATCACTAGGTAGAAAATTACTTCAACTAGTAAAATGTGCGTGTGTTTTGGGGCGTACTACTGCTTCATACCTTTCTGGATTTAGTTGTCAGTTTATGGCATCAGTTTCCATGTCACAATGTGGATAACATCACATTTTAAATAAAAATATCTTTTTTTAAGGAGAAATAATAATACAAAGAAAATCCACATGGAATACCTTGTGGAGGAGGAAATTCTTGTATATGCTATTAGTGAATTCAGGATATACTTAAATAACAGATTTTGTAGTAAGTCAGCAACTTTTGGTAAACTAAAATGTTGCATTTCTAGCTATATGAGAAGTATTTAAAGCAAGCAGAATTTTATTTTTTTTTCTTCCCTCTGGGTGAGAAACTATGAAAACTTGTGACTGAAGGCTACTGGAGGAATTGGGGCAGGATTACTGTTACTCTGTCAGTGAGTTCCTTGATGCACAACTACCACGGGGGTGGAAAAGAAGAGGCAGCGTGGTATGACCTCTGAACTAAGTCGGATGGTCAGACAAAGGAAGAAACAGCTCTACGTCTAGGAAGGGGCATACAAGGAACCTGTACCAAACAATTATTCCTGGAAACAAACTTGTATTTTAGGAAAAAGCCTGTGAGTAACTAGAAACAACTGGTGTGGAACAGGTTAGGATAGCGCAGCAAGGAGGGAAGGGAACTGATCACTCTTCATTCTCCCCAATATCTGGAAAAGAACCTCCCGGGGAATGTTGAATCTGATCTAGCTGTGGTGATGTTGACTCTGCCGGTCTCACCAGTTCTTAGGCATATCTGGCAGCATCCTCCACATGTACCCGGGATGAGAATGGCAAGAGTATCAGTGATCAGACCTCTTTATATCGCCTGGGATTCTGCCGCTGAAGTTTATAGCAGTGGTAACATTGTGTGATGGCTTATTACAGAGCAAGCACTATTTGTTAGAGTTTATAAAGTCATCCAGATTTAAGAGCTGTCTGAATTTTGGTTCTACAACATATGTGGGAACCCACAGTAGTATCATTTAGACTTCTGCATTTAGCACAGAAAGAACTTAATATCTGATTTGCTAATATCAGAATACATTTCGGCAAGCCCTGCAATTAACAATTATTTATTGATAATAACCAGGAGTCCTTTGTCTATTATAAATACCATTTTACCTCGAGAGAAAATAGGTATACATTTCTCAGTGATCTAAAAACAGTAAAATAGGTACCAATTCTTGTCTGCGGCCAGATGAAGAGTGTAATTTTTTCTTCAATGCGTTTAATCACTGAAGGCACATAGTGAGTGAGATTTTGTCCCAGTTTAGATTAATGGGAAAATGAGTTGAAACTGTATTTTGTTTTGACATTCTGTATTTTTCTTGAAATCTTCTGTGAAAACAAACTAGCTGTCTGAAATTCACTCAAAGACAAGTGCTAATTAGTCTCTGATCCAATTTAAAGAAACATATGTATCTTGTTCTTGGGTTAAATAATAATCCATGCTAAATTATTTAGGAATGAGCATTTTATCATCATACTATTCTACCTCATTATAATCCATACAGCATTTAAATTTGAAATCAGAAGGAAAAAATGAGATGCCCAGGTTTAGAGAAAATTCCTTAATTCTGAGTAACTTATTGGGTGTTTAAGGAAACTAACTGATGGTATTATTTGGGCAAAAAACTTTCAAAAAAAACAAACTTTAAATAGTCAATTTTCTTCCACACAGTTCAAAGTGTTTTAACATCCTAAGGCTGTTGGTTGACAGATTTCTACAGAAGTCTTAGAATATTAAAGAGAACCAGATGGCAAATGAGATCAGAATAGTGAGTTGAATCACATTGCATTACGATAAGCTTCACGAGGAAAAAAAATGATAATTCATTCAGGGAACAAAGATATGCACTTCACCTAACAGTTCCATGATAGCTACAGTGAAACCTGTAAATGAATGGCTCGATACTTGTTTTGTCAGCAAGTATTTAATAGGTATGTAAGGCATCTTGCCCCACTTGAGTTGGACCTTGACAACAAAGTAGGAACTACTTGCCTTTAAAGAAGGTAAAGCACTTCAGGCAAAAGAAAGAGCAAATTAATTTGAAAGAAACTGAAAATCATCAAGTTGGTAATAAAAAATAGCAATAGCTTCATTCATCTGGAATGGAGCCAATTTGCATGAAATAAACAGAAAAATTAATGTAAGATTGTGTAAAGCTTACATTCCAGGTTGAAAAGTTTGATTTTTTAAAATTCCCAGTGGGCAGTAATAGGCAACTGGAATTTTTTGAGCAGAAGGATAGCATTACAAAATCTATTCCTTAGAAATATTACTGTAGCATAATCCCTTTGTGGGATAAACAAGGTCAAAACCACTTTTATGGTCATAATTAGACGTGGCTTGCCTTTTTCATTCTTTCGGCATTTACCTTGATGTTGAAAATCAGTGGTGAGTAAAACTTTTACTGCTTTAGCACGAATAAAGGCAGCGGGACCAGATTGTGCTCATGTTCTTTACTGCCATATTTCTCATTAAAAAGAATACTACTTTTATTTAAGCACATTCTTGATCTTTGATGAAGTAGTAAATATCTTGCAGTGAAAACAATATCACTTCTATTTAGGAAAGTCTTTGATCCTTGATAAAACAGTAACAAATATTAATCTTATTAAATATTGACCTTTATTTAAATATGTTTAATATTCTGCTAGCCAAATTAGGAAATCTGCAAAGCACTGAACGGTATTTTATAGCATGCTGAGTCTTTCAAGGAATAGCACCAGTGTGACTGTGTTGCAAGCTTCATTAGCTATTTTTTGTTTTGTTTCGTTTTTAATGAAACATCATTTTTACTAGAAAACTGTAGTTATTGTGCCTAGGCATTTGGCAGGCCATTTTCTTGAACATGAAGAAGTAAATTTACCAAGTCAAGGGGAAAAAACTGTCAGTATTTGCTGCCAATAATAGATTTCGATATTTGAAGGGAAAATTAGTATTTTAGAGAAATTGTCTTCCACAATGAATTTTATACATCCCAATACTTAGATTTGATTTTTTGATATTGTACAATAAAATGTGCTTGGAAGATCTGAGTAACACATTAAACTTGCATTTTACAACAAACCAAAGAATGATTTTAAAAACTATACACAGATAAAAGATACATTTCAAGTGCAAGATGGACAGATGAATTTTAATTTGGAAGATTATGAAGAGTTCTTTGCTATAGTTTCCAATCTCACATTGCATCTACCCTTTAAAAAAACTACTGCCTTAAACATTAAAGATGTAGTTGCCTCCCTAAGAATTCAAACAAGAAAATCCCTTTCATTCCTCTGTGTTGGTCCACCAGGAATATAAGTCAGAATTAATATTTCAGTAGACCATTTTACCAAAATTGACACTTATATGTATTTTTACAGGGAACCAAAAGTTACAGAAATTTTCAGTTGCTAGTTTATGAACACACAGCTACACCACAATTTTCTTCTATCTCACATCTCATCCCTTTCATTAGCTTTCTCTGACCATCTAATAAAATGCTTTTACTATTATTAGTCTACAATATCTCTTTCTTCTTTATTTTCTCCACAGTGCATATCCTTATCTAACATTGTATGTATTCATTTTTTATAACTTGCCTCCTAGAATTAAACTTTATGAAAGGGACTTATTACTTTATTACCAGTTTTAATCCCTGGTATGTTTTTCTTCACCTAAATTAGTGTGTGGCATATAGCAGGTCCTTGAGTATTTGAATTAGAGGTTGAGAAGAGGAAAAAAGGGAAGGGAAAAGTGTGTGTGTGTGTGTATGTTTCTATGTGATGAGTTTATTTGGGGTTACAGTAAACTTCAGATGCTAGCAAGAGATACTTGTATCGATGTTAATAAGTGACTAGTATGATGAAAGAAGTAGAAATTATACCGCCATATATTAAAAATGAGTTCAGAATTATTGATGTAGATTTGAGGGTTACCTTTCTATAGATAATAATTAAAATTACCAAATGTCTGATATTAAAATAGAGATAATACATAAAAGAAAACTATAGATGAATCTCAGAGAATACCTGTGAAAGAGAAAGGTAAAAATAGGACAGTAACAATCAAAATAGGAAATAAAAAGAAATATACATACATTCATATATTTGGCTAATCAAATAAGAATATGGAATTCCTGACCATGGATTGGTAAATTAAGAATATTTTGTCAAACAGAGTCTGGTGATTAAATGGGAAAGGGAACAAGGGAGGGGGAAAGGAACAGAGGGACAAGAGAAATAAGAAATGGAAGGAAAAAATGGAAACAAAACTTTTGTAAATAGGGAAGGAGGAGGGGGTGAGAGGAGGGGAATGGGAAAAAAGGAAGCAACAAGATATATCATGTACAGGTATAAATTCCCTATGATCAATGTTATCAATATGTACATCTAAAATGTACCATTAAAATAAAATTTAAAAAAAAAGAATTCAATCTGTGTTAGTCAAAATACATAAACTTCAACTCTGATATAATTAAACATAGCCTTATAAATCTAATAAAATTACTACAAAATAAAACATAAAAATACTGCTGTAAAACATAAAGTACTGTTGTAAAAACATAAAGATGATAAGAGCAATCTAAGATAAGGCTTAGAAAGAGATTTAAATTTGTATAAACATTTATTAATTATGTTAATTGCACACGGCACAGTGAGAGTGGTGAAATTTCAAAATGACCACCAGAATTTGAGTGAGGCTGGAAAAAAAAAAAAGATATTATTTGGAGAGATGCAGAATCTAATGCCTTTTAGAAAATGTATTTTAAGTATTGTTAAATTTAAAATTAATAAGAACAAAAATTTTTGTTCTCGAGTACACTAAATGAATCTATGTATAGGAATGTGCTTACCAAGAAAAGTAAAATTTAAATAAACTTTATTGAAAAGCAGAAAAAAAAGATCACCACGCATAGTGAAATGTTACGAATTTGGGTAGGAGGATGAATTTTTGTGACTACAGTCTCACAAAATTGATCTGTAATGTCAAAACAATTTATATCAAAATCTGTACCTGATTTTCAATTGGAAATTAATCTGCAGAATAAAATATGTATATAGCAAAGGTAGTTGTGGGGGAAAATAGCAGACCTCTCTTACAGAGAGTAATATATACAAATAATACTGTAGTGCTTAAATTGTTTTAAGAGTGGTGAATTAAACAGATGTTACAGAAGGGAGCCCAGCAGCAAAAATGATTCTTCAGATCAGCATGGAAATAATTTTAGTTAGTGATTATGGTGAAACTTCTGTCTACTGAGAAAAAACAGTGACACAAAAACAAAATCTTCTTGTGTTTAAAATGTAAACACAATCTGCTATCAAAGTTCTGGTTTAAAACACATTGATTTTTTGGTAATATTGACACATATTAAGAAAATCAGATTTAATTACATATTATATATAAATTTTATGTAACAATTACATGAAAATATAATTATATAATGTATGATAATGTATTTTAATACATTGTACCCTTTGTACTTGAAAGGTACAATAATGTTATGATGCTAATAACTTACGCAAAATTCAAATGAAAAGGTAATCTCAAATAGAACTGAGAAAAAGTTTAAACAAAACATAGACAATGCAGGAATGGTTATTAAGGATGAAGAAAACAGGGAGATTAAAATAGAATGATATATAATTTTATATCCATCAGATTAGAAAAAAAGCCTTAAATCTGAAGCACAATGATGTTAGCATGAGTTTAATGTAAAAATGTTTTTTAAAATTTCATGTATTTTTGTTTGAGGAATTTTTATAGTTATAATCATATATAGTGTATATACCTATACATACACATACATATATATTTACTTGCATGTAAATGACATCAAAAGAAGAAAGATAAAAGGAATATAAGACAACTGGTCAGGAAGTGTTTGGTAACACTAGTGGGCAGGACTGTGAGTTGAGGCTAATGCACACGTTACTGTTTTTCAGTTTCTATTATTCTACTTTTCTTATTTGAACAGTAGAAACAATTTTTGAAGGAGAGAGATGAAGAGGAAGGAGCCGTAAAAAGGATCAAGATGTGCTACATGTATAGCACCTTCCTGTGATAAATATATTCATTATATGCCACAAACATTTACTAATAAAATTTTTAAAAGAAAAACATCTTAGTTTTGCAATTCAAGATTTACCAGCTTCACTAAACAAACATCCCATAGCTTGCAAAAAAAGAAAAAGAAAGAAAGAAAGAAAAAGAAACAATGTTTTGACTTTGAAGGCATCATTCAAGTATGTTACCACTATCTTTAGTAGTTAAAAATAGTTTAAAAGATTACACAAGAAACAGAAGGTTATTGTGCAATACTTTATAAAACAGATAGTAGCATATAAAAGAATGCTATAAAAGGTAGATTGTGGGCTGAGAATATATTTAAGCTCAAAATGAGTTTAGAGGTTTATAAATAAATTATAGATTTAGTTTCTAAAGTGCTAGAATCATATTTGGCCCAGCTATCTCAAAAATTAGCAAGAGACAAAGATTCCTCGTTTGACCCAGTTTGCAAATTCTTATGTTCTTAATCTGCAGCTGGAATTACAAAAACAACAAGGAAGGAAGTGCTGACTCCTGGCACATGCTGAATATTGCTAGGAGAAATATTACTCAAGTTAATTTTATTGACTTGACAAGGAACAACTGCTACGTCAAACCATATTTAACTAAAACCTCTTCGTTTATAATTTGTGCATTTAATTTGAATTCTTTTGCCACAACTCATGCTGTTACGTGTGGTTTCATTTGAGTTATACGCCCATTAAATTATGTAATTATATGTCTTAATAATTATACTGTCTCTAAAACTTTCTGGTAAATTGACCTATAACCCTACATGTACTTGGCTTAAATTTCTCTTTGAAGACCTGAGACACTATCCCATCTTTAAACTTGTGGCTCTTTGTGTGGGGATAAAGGTGAAAATATAATTCACAACTCCTAAATTTTTTTTTTTGACAATGAGCCCAATAACTTTGGTCACGTATCTTAAAATTTCATATGACTGACACAAGTTAACCATTCAGTCTTTAAAATTCTTGTGAGAAATCTCAATTAAAATCAGAAAAGGACCCGATTTTGAGCCCATTTTAATAGGAAACAATGTTTTAGTTTGATTGGATTTCTGCAGTCAGAGAGATTATAAAAGGATTCTGCTTGACTACCATTTTGAAATAAATTTCAGGTTATGGATGAACAGTCCATGTCTGTACACCCCTGAGAAGGCTGATGCTTCAGATCTGCTCAAATTTGTGAAATAATCAAGTAGTTCTTCATAGGTCCCAAATGATAACAAAGACACCGGGATCCAAATCAATCCAGCAATATCTAAAAGTTTACAAAGTTTTGAGTAGAGAATAAAAAGACATTTTAATAATCCTCTTGGGCTTTCGAAGTCTGATATTTCAATATTACTACTTATATATAAGAACCAAATTTATATAATCCTAAAGAAGGGCTGAGTGATATTAGCAAGAAGTCCCATGTAAGATTCTGATTTCTGGAACCCTGTGAAGAATCTCATGAAATAATATTAATGATACAATGAAATTTAAACTTGAACATGATCTGATAGATTAAATATCAGAAAATAAAATCGTAAAATTTTGGTGCAATTACTCTTACAGGTGAAATATAAAAATCTATCATTGCTGTATATTCACTGAAAGTTCAAGAGAATGTAATCAGCATGGTAATGGGAAGATTACAAACACCACAATTCATAATACAGTATATGGTATAAGTAAAACTGAGATGGGTTAACCTTGACAGAGATCCACACATCACCATAAATTATTATTTTATAATTTACCATGTAAACAAAAGCACATTGCTTCTTTCAGAAGTAATAAAACTTACAGTTAGTGTCTTTTTTACTTACTGGTAAAATTTTACCAAAGGAAACTATTGCCAGAGTGAAGATAGCCGATAATTTACTTGCCACCAGAACTAAATAGAATCTCCTGTATAACTAAAATAAAAATTGTATTTGAACAGAAAAATATTTAAGTAATTTAAGTAACCAACTCTGCCTAATTCTGTTTCCCCTCCAAAAATCAAGTTACTTTGCAAAATTGGTGATTACTATGGAAACTAGTTTTATAGGAGATTTAAGACATTATCTTGAGAACTACTGTAATAATAAGTGCTATTTGAGCTATATGTTTTCAAATGTCACATCATTTAGATGGAAATACCACATCAAGAAAACCTACTATTTGAAAGTCTTAAATTGTTCATTTTGTACTCAGTTTAAATTATGTTTACATTCTTTTAATTACATGTGTTAAATATGTAACAAAATTCTTGTTAAATCATCTGATTGTATTGTAATTTACACTTCCAGGATACTTTCGTGTATTCTAGCTCATAAATTGATAATTATATGCTGATTTGTTTCACATAAATATGAAAACCTAATTCTCGGCCAGGAGAGTTTTGCATCCAACAGATACATCATGAATGTCTTTTCATGAAGATGACAGAAGCATGAATATAATTATGTTGAGACTAGAAGTTAATCACAAATGAGGATGTTAAATACGTCCAGGGAAAAATTTTACCATTTTCTGTGTCCTAACTATTCATCAATGTTTCATCACTTCCAAAATAACTATGATGAGAGAATTTGTGAGATTATTGTTTGATTTAGAAAAATCATCATTCTTTGAAAATATTGCAACTTGTACTTATGTTATACTTGTGTCTTATTTGTGTATAAAAACGTTTCAAAAATCCTTCATTTTTATGACTCACAAATTATGATTATTTTAAATCAATAATTCTTTAGTATATACATATAAGCACTACTCAGACTTAAAGAGTATAAATTTGATAGGAAAATGGATGTGTGTTGAGCTCATATGCTAAGTGAAATAAATTAGACAAGTCAGTTAACCATTACATGAGAAACCCAAAGTATAAATAATTTAAAGAGCGAAGTAAAAGATAGATGACGTGAGACAGGGAGGTACGCCTTTGGAGATGGGAAGGGGATGTAGGGATGTAGGTGACGGGTGAGGAGCAGGGGAAGTAAAAGATTAAAGTGCAATATGTATATGCTAACACCCCATGGTGAATGTATTCATTATGTATTGCAAACATGTGCTAGTAAAATTCTTTTTAAATTTAAAAACAGAATTTTAGCAGCCTTGGGTACTTATTTTTGCCAATGCCCTTGGCATCTGCATCTGGATTTTGCTTTTTACCCTCACCTCAAATCCAGAGAAATCAATAAATTTCTAGGAACTGGGGACTAGAAGAAGCAGGCTACTTGGGACTTCTGAGAGCTCATCAGTCGGACAAAGCGTTCTCTAAATGTTGTAGAGACTTCGGTATCTGAGGATGTGAGAGGACTGCTTATCACACACCCCATAAGAATCAGCTGGTAGGGATCTATGAACACGCCTACCACACAGGGAAAGGCAGAATGCAAGCAGCCCAAGCCATTGTCTCAAGATTCACAATTCCTGGGTTCTGGCTTCTTAAAAGACTTCTAAAGTTCACCTCACTTATTTACTAATGCAACTCTTCTACCACACTCTTTGTGCCTTTTTCTTTAAAAATAATTATTCCCAAACTTTTATTTGCATATTCTCTTCTTTTCATTTTCTAATTTTCTAGATTGAGTGGTTTTACTTTTGATTGTTATTATGGATAATTTTGGTTTGGGGTTCTAATTTGAGTTCATTTTCCTCTTAATCCTTTCTGTGGCTCTTCCATGATTTCTAGAGGCAAAGTTCTTCAATTAACATATCAGATTCGTGATCTGGTTTATTTAAATAATCTATGGGTTCCTAGAGTTGAGATGACCTTTGCTGGCATCTAACAGCTCATTTGTCTTACAAAAGAGATAACTCAGCCTCTGAAAACTTAATGGATTTACGTAGTTTATATAGTTTCTTCTGGAAAGACCAAAGGGTACAGTGCATTTTCCTGAATTCCTTCTTTTTTAATATAGTAGCTGTCAGCCCACTGCAGAGTTTAAAGGATTACTGCGATTTCACACAGGGGAATCACACAGAGGTGAAGCAGGCGAGTCTCCAGGTTCACATGGGCAGCATCCCAGTTACTGTGAGCAAAGAGGAATTTCCAGGCAGCAACACTGATGTTCTCCATAATGACTCTTCAGATTACTTATGATCACAATCAGACAATCTTAACTTCGTTGTGAAAAACATGCATATAGTATTTACTGTACTTAACAGGAAAAGAAAAAGAGAGCATTATCTTAATTTTTACCAGCTTTTCTAGTGATAAGTGGTAAGCAAGAGAGACAATATAGTGAGTGGAGTGGGGAGGCGATAAAAATGTAAACAGAAAAATTAAATGGCCATTTCAGACAGTAATATGTATCATGAAGCAAATATAATATAATGGAATAGGAAGCAACAGGGATGCAGAAAGCTAATTGGGAAAAGATGGTTAGAAATGGCCTGGTGGGAGGAGGCGAAGAGTCAACTTATGAGTAAATCTGCAGGAAACACATTTTAGGCAGAGGGAAGAGCACAGTTTTCTCTCTTTAAGGTTCATATTGGCATCATTAGTGACAACAAAGTTCACTGTTGAAATCAATAGACAAACATCATTTGATGTTAAATAGGCCAAGTAGAACACACAGAATAGTTAAAAGAATATTTTCTTGATCCATTGAGGCCATACATTTAATTTTACTTACATTAAAATTAAAAATACAAACAAGAAAGGGATCACTTGATTCTATAAGAAAAAGGAAAAGGTAAGAACACTGGACACAAAAAGAGAAGTATTAACTTTTTAATCTCCACTTTCTCTCTGAAAAATATGAAATCATAGGACAGGGAGCTGTTTTGTAGATTAGATCACTGAAGCTATGCAGAATTTCAACTGGGTGGTAAAGAATTGCAAAGCTATTATGAGATCAACTGAAAATACATTCAATCATTAACAGGTAGATTCTGTGAATTAGAAACAGAGCTGAATAATAAATACATACAATTCTAGTAAATTTTATCTATGAGCAAGTAACGCAGAAGGAAGTCATGATGTGTAGAAGTTGCCAGTGGCGTCGTAAAGGAAAAGCCGTGTTGTATTAATGTTATGCCATGATCATATTACCAATTATGCCAGGATATTAAAAGATAGTACAAGTGGTGTTTTCAACAGGATATTTAATGAGTTCTAATGTTATACTTATGAGAAAGATTTCAAAACAAGTTGGTGATCAACAGCCTTTGCTGACTGTTTCAGTGATCCATAGGTGACTGACACAGCAATTGTTGATTTTTTTAGTATTAAAACAAGAATATCTCTAGTGCATTATTGCAGTCTCCTAAGACCCGCCCATTTGGGAATGTATAATCATATGCCATCCTACTCCCTTGATGATTAATCGGAGAAATATGTGTCATCAAAGCAGAATTATGAAATAAACCCAACAATATGATATTTAACTGGGGGAAAAGATCAAATACTTGATATTTATGCAAGTGAATCAGTTGGTAGAGAACACAGAACTTAGTTGTAATACTCAGCTAACTGTACAGAGTCTGAGTTGAGAGCGTTTTGCAGCCACCTATAAATTTAGACGGCGACAGTCACAGAATGATGGACACTCCCACTGAGAGTGGGAGACGCCTAGTTTGGAGGTCTTACTTTGGGCCAATTTTAACACATGGAAAGACAGTGAAAGGAGAGGAACTAGACAAAGAAGTTAACTCTAGTGTTTTCATACAAGAAAGCAATTCTAAGTACTGGTATGCTTAACTGGCAGAAATAATTTTAAAAGATCACAGTTAATATATATGCATCCTTGGAATTCATCACATAAATATAAAGATGACTGATGCTTCTGCAATGAGTTTGAGACAGTTGCTTAATTTCTAAGCCTTATTTGGTGATCTTTGAAGGAGAAATAAAACCTATTTCATTATATTGTGGCTAAGATTAGGTCAAGTAATATGACTGGCAAATGTGTCATATTTTTATTGTATTCTCATACAGTTGAAATAGCTGATGATCAGAAAAATTCAACCTACAAAGATGGAGACAGATTAGGAGATAATGGTCATTGGTTTTATGTACAATAGAATATTTAATATTTAAAGGGAAATTTATTTAATAAGTAATTCAGCAGTGAATATTTTTGTCTTGGGAAGGGTTTTTTTTTGTTGTTGTTGTTGTTGTTTTTCCTTACCAACACTACAATGACAGAGACTTAAGTAACAAATACTTAGAAAACAAGAACCATCTGTATCTCAGACTAGGCAACCAAAAGCACAATATTATTTTGAACAATACCCAAACATTTAAATTATGAAAGAGTTTGGATAGCAGTAGAGATTATTAGGAAATAAGTGTGAAAAATCATCACCGACCCTATCTTTTGCCTTAGCTAAGCTTAGCATAAATTCCACAGTAGCAGGTCTGTGTAATGTCAAAACCTGGTTTTGAAATAAATCTGGAAAACTAAATAGTAAAAATTTTCCACCTATCTTTACCATTAATTTGCCAAAAACTCCAAAAAGCATCTTTTATCTTTAGCTATTTTTATCCAAAATTTCCGTTAAGCTATGTCTCAAAAGTTTTCTAAAAGTTTTGTTGGTATTTTTTTCCAGTCGAGCCTTTAAACCTGCCCTCCTCCCCATTGTGGCAGGTGACTCCAGGGATTTAAGGTATTCTCCGTGGAAAACAGTGTAACAGTGTTTCTTCACTGAGTCACTTTGATTTTTTTCTTTGGCATCCTAAATACTCAAAATTTCTTTAAATTTTACATATTGGTGATGTTTTCCTTTTATTATCTATTTCTATCTGTCTATCTTCTTTTGGTACGAGCTATAGACGTACACCATTTATGGATGTGACTGTAGTTTATGTGTCCTTTGACTCAGTAGCACAGCTATATTATTATGCCTATGGTAGATTATCAAATACTTTTCCCATGATTATGAAGTCCTTGTCTTATTTCAACTAGGAAAAACTGTCCATTTAGAAGTATTCCTTAAGCTATAAACAAAAAGCTTAAAATTAAATTTTGAGGTTTTTCCTCAGCCCCCTCGGTGTGAACAGATTTGTAAATTCCATCGGGGGCATAATGTAAGTGGCAATGTAGCTGTGTTTCTTCACTCATAGATTAGTTATTTCTTGTGTGTCAACATAAAGAAGTTATGAATGGATTTACAAATAAAATCATGATACTAATACAATTTTGTCTTTTGAAAGTACAACCTTATGCTCTGCCTCATAAAGTTAAAAAGAATCATGCTGCGGAATCTCAAGTTCAGTAAATTAATACAGTTTTACCTTGAGTAGGAAGATTATTGATTATGTAGTAGTTAGTAGGTTTATAGTAGTTTATTGTTCACCATGAAGGTCACTCAATTTCATTTGTCTCAAGCAACAACTGTATTACAAAAATTGGGGTTCAAATGCAAAACATTTACTGAAAAACAAGGCCTCATCATTTCGTAGGAATTTATCAAATCTTTCTTTGTGCTTTATAACATAATCAGTTTTATTTATGTTCCCGGATGCTAAAAGTGGTACAGTCAGTGACTGCCTTTAGATCCATTTTTTATCAACCTCTTTGTAATTTCTACTTTCTACATCATTCTGTTTTGTCTCTGGTTCTATTCTTTTTTGCTAGAATATTACAAAAACTTCTTAAATAATCTTAATTCACTGGTAAAATAATCTTTAGGAGTCACATCACTGACCAAATAATTTTGTTGTTCCTTAATAAATTTTGAACAATTCATCTCTGCCTGTTGAGTAATAGTGAGCTTTCTGGGTTAGTAACTAGGGTACCAGTAGACAGCTTTGCAGGTGTTTTATCTTCGTTTGGTTTTCTTCAATTACCCTAGCTTTGCAACCAAGATGCTCAATCAGCCTGTCCTCAAATTGCCGTTCTTCATGGTGCAATTCAAAGTCTGTACTGCTACGAATCTTTCACTTCTTTTCTCTTTTATATTGCGAAGCGGCACTCTCAATTTTAAGTTATTTTATTTTCTTCTCATTTATTTTAATATTTTTATCCATGTGCATATTTATTATTTAAGGACTAATAAAAACAAGCCATTTAAATTTTATAAGAAGAAGTTATATCAGAGAAATAGGCATTTCTACTTCCTTCAGGAAAACCCTAATGGGTGGGGATGACAAGGTGGGCCATATCCCCCACAAGGTAGGTCCGCCATCTAGTGATATCTCCAGCACACTGCAGGGCTTGTCTCAGACCTGAAGTGGGAAGATTCCTCCTCAGATTTTACTCAGCAAATGTTGAACAGATTTTTAAAATATTTCTGATACGTGCTCGAAGAAGAATATCGTACATCAGTTATGCTTTTCATGGTATTAAACATTGTTCTCCAATAATTTAGGATTGATTTTACAGACACGTTTTGGAGAAATCGATGTATAAGAAATTTTCATTGGTAAAAACATTAATCAGTGACATGTATGGATTCATTCTCAAAGAAGACTTTTACCAGAGTGCTTGAAAGATTGGAGAAATCTCTGATAAAGTGTGAAAGGTACATGTTCTCCTGAGATGATGTAGCGTATTTAGAAGGTGATAATTAAAATGGTAAATACTAGCTAGTGGAAGGAATGTAACTTTTGAAGCCAAATGGCTGGTCATCATCAACTCTGTGATTTGGAGCATAATATCAAAAGTCACTCCGACTGACCATTTTCACACCTGAAAACATGGAGAGAATGATACCTTTGTTGTGAATATAAGAGATTTTATATCCTTTAAATTGCATTGGTGTGGCTGTCTCAATGTCCTGAATTGAGTCAAAATGTTTCATTTTCCCAATTGTTTTGACTTTGGGGAAGAGCCAGAAGTCACACAGTGTCATATCCACTGAATAAAGTGGATCAGCGCACTGTAACGTTTTTACAACCTTGCCTTTCCACTGGCTGGGACTCGCAGCAGTATTCACAGTATTTTTGACCACACATCGTAAAGACATGAAAGACACCTTCCAGCACTGCTTCAGAAAGAGACAAGAATAAGAGGATGTTTTTGAAGTTAGGGGAGAATTCTGAGGGGACTCAAAGGCAATATATCTTTTTGTATGTTTTTTAAAGTTAACCATTCACTGTATATTTTTATTGCCCCATGTACAGGTGCTTGACCTATAGTAGGCACTCAAGAAATAAATCATAGTTTGTTTTTAATTATCATTGCCCTTTTAGTTTTGACAATGCATATAGACATATATTTGATTTAAAAACTGTTATTTCTAGATTCTTTGTTTCTTTTTCACAGTACAGAGTTCGTATGTTGCTATCACTACCTTAAATACCTATTAAAGAGTACATGTCTATTTAGTATGTGAGCTAAAATTATAAAATAAATTATCAAAGTCATAAATTCTTATCTATCATATTTAAAAAGCAGTCAGAAAGGATAAGTTTTTAATACTTACAGCTTTCCAGTTGCATTATACATGTTTGTACATCCATCGGAAAATTCTTAAGATCCATCGGGCAGGAAAGTGTTAATGTTAATCTGAAAGAAATCAATGTAATTATTTTTAAAGAAAATTTATGATATCATATTGATGTTCAATTGTTTAGAGAAAATAATGTTGCTTTTGATAGTCAAACAATGTTGCTTTGATAACATTGATTCAGATGAAAGTTTCTCCAGCTTAGATAAGAAATAGCTATACCTTTACATACAAATCTACATGTTTGGGGGGTAGCTAGAAGATGTTTATTTATGCATCTGATCACTTAACTTATTTTTAAATTCCATTAGAGAGGACCGTGGCTGTCAGAGAAGAGCTTGTTACTTCTACAAGAGACAGTTAAAAGAGCCAGTTAAAAGAGCCAGTTTGACTGTGGTTTCTATAAAATTAATATCTAATATCAAACAGTACACTTTCCCTAAATCACGGTAGCCAAATATTTAAGAGAAAATTGTGTAAAATGCATAAGGGAAATTAGAGCTTTAAGTGTAGGGCAGCAGGGTGCAGAGGAGCAATCCCATATGACAACTTTCAATCACCTTTGTAAGTAACTGAGGAAGTTGCCAGTAAATATCCAGCAGTCTACAGTGGAGTGAACCTGGAGAACTTGAAAATTTATTCAGTAGAATCACATCCCCTGCTGCGCGGGCAGAGCATCTCACCAGGTCTCGTCAGGGTCAGGGAATAAACCCTCTAGTACACACAATATAATTCCATGGTAATCAAACACACTTCTGATTTTGCTCAGACAAAGGCTAATCTGGATAGTCTATATCCTCATTCTGCCCACTCAAAGACTCTTCTCCCACTTTGGGAGAGTGTTAGTATGTTGGTATTCCAGATAATTCATCACCCTTGAAATACTTTTTGTTAGAAATATGTATTAAGTGTATTACCATGATATCTTGGTGGGGGAAAGGAAATAGGGAGAGAGAGAGAGAGAGAGAGAGAGAGAGAGAGAGAGAGAGAGAGAGAAAGCAGAACCAACATTCTTCAAGCGAAGTTCTTTTCTGAGAATTCTCTAGACAGCCTCTTGGGCTCTTTTATGGAAAGTATTCCCATTGTAACTCAGTGTGTTAGAAAGTACCCTAGGTGGATTAGTTCACCTACACTTTGTGACTGCAGGCATGGTACTTCTCATCTGTAAAACTAAGTTAATAATAGTACTCCTCACAGAATTGCCCGGGGCAATATATGCATTGATATATGTAGCATGCTGAGACAAGTGCTTGACATGTACAAAATAATCAATAAATATTAGTTATTAATGATTAGTAGTACATTCTATAACTCCTAGACTCCCTTGATTTCCCCTCCATCAAATTCTGAAGTTTGGGCACAAAGAAGAATGAATGAAATGACACGTAAGAACTGTTTAAACTTTAAGAAAAAATAAATATCAACTCTACTAAATATAACTACATTCTTCAAAATGGCATTTGTACGTCGACCACAGACATAAAGTTATAATGATGTGTATTCTACAGTGAATATCTTGGTGACTTAGGTTCAATTAACATAATTTGGGAGACATAAATGGACAGCCATAAGGAGCTGTTGAATTTTAAAGAGTCCCTGGAGGATCCTTTGGTAATTCATTTGAGTCAGTCTGTGACACACTAAAATAACTCATAGAGGTCAGTATTCAAACTCAGTTCTCCTCAGCCAGGTTAAGCCATCTTGTGAGTAATTGGGTATGTTTACAAAATTGTTTTTAAAAACAACTGTACAATTAGGTGGACACAATGTTCCTGACCTTGGAAAGGGTTTAATTAGAAGAATATGTACACATATATTTTGAAATGTTCACACATTAATTTTTCAAGTATCCAAAGCTTTTGACCAGCTGGTTTCAAATACTGACTTGCTGGATTCACTGCCCTTTTGTAAGGAAGTAAACAGAATTCTCCGAATCCCTTCCACATTCTCACCATGCACGTGATGTCAAGTTCATGGTCTGGCTGTGTTTCTGGCATAAAATGAGAGACATTATGTAATCTTAAAAAAATAGCACTTGAAAGGAATTATTTGGCAAAGAAAAACAGAGCTTGTAGAACTCTTGTCATAAATCATATTCTGAAAAAAGTCTATTTATTGACTTTTCTTTTTTTTAAGATACAACACAATTGCTTCTTTAACAGCATATTAATGAAAAATATGTGTCAACTTGGTGGGTGTAATACTGAATTTCTTAATCAAAATATTACATATAGATTAAAGATATGTTTTTAACACATCAAAAGAAAACTAAATCAGGAGGACATTACTCATATTCTACTGTTTTGGAAATGAATGCTTTCTTGTGAAAGAAGGACACTGAGTTCTCTTTCGGAGACAAGACACGTAAGCAGGATATGGCGTCTCTTATTTTCCCTTCTCTCAGTTGAGTGAGATAGTGATGTTTAAAAAGATGAATATCATCTACTGTGACAGATGACAGGATTAAAATTGCATTATTGCATTAAAAAGCATTGCTTATAGTCTGATGTGTATCTCACCTACTAATTGAATTTTTAAAATATTTTCTAACTCCATTGTAGACTTTTTATGAAGTATGTATGTTTAATCATTTCTAATGTTTGTAAATTCGGTATCTTGAAAAACGATAGTGTCTCAGCTAGCATTTAATACTTTGAAATATTTTTTGTAATATAATAATAAGTAACACTTTATAGGGCTTACTTTGTGATAGGAGGCACAATTTCAAATACTTTATAAGGGTAATTCATTTAGTCTATACTACAAACTTACAAGACAGGTAAACAATATTACCTTAGTTTATAGATGTAGAAAGTTACAGGTTAAGAAACTCACCACACATTACAGAGCAGAAATTGGTAGGAAGGAATTTGCAACCCTGGGGTTCTAGTCCTAGATTCCATGCTCTCAATCTTTAAATATGGTGCCTCGCAAAACCAGTGGAACATTTTTCATAAAAGTAGTTTCTGCAAGTAATGATGTTTTAAATTTTATATATGTGTGTATTTCTATAACACAAGAAATGGTACAATGCACACACTATTAGTTACTGAATTTGAGGTAAATCATACATACATAATTTTTCCAAAAGAAATTAGGGAAAATATAATTCAACTGTAGAAAAGATAAGAATTTCCCTAAAGATTTTATACATACGAGCAATTTAGTATTTTATCGGGAACTATGTTATAAAGAATAAATAACTCTTAGAAGAGATTAGATTGTTAAAAAACTAGAAGGGAGATTAGAATTAATTCTATGGACTAATTCTGCAGTTTTGTTGTCATCTGACCTTCAGGACAAGCACAAATCTTAGCCCATTAGCAAAGCAGTCTCAGTACCAATGTGATGATAGTCCCTCAGGAAGCAGAATGAGTAAGCTATGGCCCTCTTCAGGAAAGCACGCAATTACTTACCTGCCAAATGTGCCTTCCGTCATGTAGTTTATAGCAATGCAAATGGATTTCCCTTGACTAAACAGAATTTTTAAAAAGCATCTTGTAAAATAGTTTTTTCTGTGTTAAATATTAATATCTATCAATGTTCACAAATTAAAGCACATTATACAAGTAAACTTTAATTTTTTGTACAATCAGATTTCAAAAAAAGATTATATTTAGTTTAAATAAAATTGAAATTGTACTACAATCTTCGACAAGCTGCTATGCATAATTTCTTTAACATGAACTTTCTTCCTTCTTGCCATTTGATTGTTAAAGCCATAATGCTTCTGCAACAGAAAGTTTCAAGTGCTAGTTGCACTAGTAAGACAAGGAGTATATATTATTTAACTTCCTATAATGTGCTTCTGTGATCTTATAATGATGATATTTTCATCTCAGTTTTATGAGTGATAAAAATGAAGCTTAGGTAGAAACTTGTAAGAGCCCATTCAGTGCTGATTTATGGAAAACACTAGAACGTATGTGTTTTTTTTTTTTTCCCCCTTTCTTGGAAAGATAAAAATAACAACCCAGGGTGTATTGTATGCCTGGCACCATGCCAGGTGTTTTACAGTCACTATTTCAGGTTTAGTATAACTAGTGCTCTCATATTATACCTACAGAGAAAATGAGCCTTTCGGAAGTAGACTTGCCCCGGACCACAGCTGGTGGCCAGCAGATCCTGGATAGGGAGGGGACATAGTCTCCTTGGGCTCTTTGTTCTTCTCTACCTCTTGCTGGGTGGACCAAGGCTGCAAAGCCATTATTGTTTTACCTGAGACATTTCTGTTTTTTCTAACTTTTTTTTTTTTTATTAGTGCATGTTTGGAGTACACAATGATTCCTTTCCTCCTGGGAAGTTGATACTTGTAGGTGGCATATCTTTTTTTCATCCTCTTCCCCAACCCTCCCTCCTGACCTATTTCTTAGGATGGTTTATTCAGATGCTAATTTCTAGGGATGAGCTAATATTGTGCACTTGGACAAAGAGAAAGCTGATTATACCTTGCTTTAAAGTAGTGGGTGCTGCAGACCCGTGTCCATAGTATATTCCACCCACCTAAGTACATTACAGTGTTGTCCCAAGGGGACTTGAGGACACAGGAGAAGCAAGGCAAATATGCTGACATTATCGCTGCTTACTTTCAGTGAGTAGCGGTCCCTTTTGCTCTGACTCAGCAGGAGTCTTGTGTCTTCTGCCAGCATCACGAAATAGTCACAGGCTGACTTTACAACTAAGGTAAATAAAATGCCCAACTGGAGGATCTGGAGTCCTGTGTCTGCCTCAAGAGCCCTCATTTGAAAAGTAGTTTATTTAAAATTATTATAATGTCAAAATTCAAACAGTTCTATAAAACATATCAAAACAATTGTCTCTTTGTTGCACTCAGTCCCTCAGTTGTAGCTCCTCACAGGTAGCTGTTCTTTAGTTATTTATCTACCATTCAAGACCATCGATGCAAGTTGTTGTAATATTGTTTGGCTTAAATAATGAAATTGTCCATTAACTTCCTATGGGGAAAATATAAAAATGTATTTCCTTTATGCTGTATTCTATATATACTTAGCTATTTATCAATTCTCAGAATTTATTATACAAATACTCATGGTTAAAGAAATATGGAGTGTCTACGTGTTGTGAATCTGTAGTTATTCATAGTTGAGGTTGGTAATTTGCTATAATTACAACCCTTATATAATATTTTGTTTTCTTTAGTACATTAATAAGGGTCTCAGTTTCTATATTCTTGCTAGTGCTTCAAATTCAGTGCTCTTTCAGAGGTATAAAATTCTTCTCAATGGTTAAACACAGAAGGAAATTATTCAACTCCAGGATTTATTTATTTTGTTTTCATAGTATTAGGGTGTGAACCCAGGGCCTCGTGCGTGTTAGAAACTCTACCACTGAGCTACATACCCATCCCTCCAATACTGGTACTTTTTTTTTTTTATGGCTAACTTGCATTTTTTTCTGTTCTTCTTTTCCAGATATATACTGTACTTATATACTAAACTTTATGTACTAGAGTTCTGATTTTTATATCCTTTCTCTCTAATTATTCATTTCTTTGTATCTTGATTCTTCTTTCTGGGTATTTCTTCACTTTATCTTGTAAAGACTCTGAGGATCTTTCATCACTACTTGTTCTTAATGTACAGTACCCTGAATGTGTCTATTTTTTCTTTCCTAAAAATATTTTGTGCAAATAATTCAATTGTCCAGAGATTCTCTTTACAACTTTTTCTGTTTCCTGTATTTTCTTGAGTCTTATTTTGTTGTTTTTAAAATTTATTTTTATTTATTTTTCTTTTTTATTATTTTCCTCATCTTTGCTTTAAAAGAATGACAGGGTTTCCTCAAATGTCTACCTGTTTATAAGAATGAGGCACTAAAACTTATTTGGATCTCAATTTGCAGCAGATATTTATTGAGTACTAGTTTTAACTATAGGGCGAGATGATAATAAATCGTCCTCAGTTGTTAGCATCTAGTTCTTTTTTGGAGGGGTGAAAGTTAGCTTCTTCCTCCAGAGATATATTCTTCTGTCTGCTGCTCAGTGGACATTTAGGTCTGGCTTTCGTCATTGTAGAGTTGCCGAGGTCTACGACCATTTCATGTAGGGACCTCCTAGCATCTCCATTTTCTTCCC